>OMNM01063646.1:43005-55719 GCA_900302745.1 Parablennius parvicornis | reverse complement strand
AATGATTCAAAACACAAAAACTCACATTCATATAAAAGATTTTAAAAAATAGCATTTTGGCAAAATACAATCATGCATGTGACCTTTGTCTGTCCTTCATTTCCCCTAAAGTGTTTAGAAATATATATTTAATTTTACTCAGAAAACTGACTAATAGTTTTGTAAGATAGATGTTTAATAAATTAATATTTTGATGACTAAATGTGTGTGTGTGTGTGTGTGTGTGTGTGTGTTTTTCTCTCAACAGAATGGAGTATAGAGAGGCAAGTTCTTCACAGTCAGTGCAAACGACTTGAAGCTCAGAACTACAATCTGACCAAAACTGCAGAGCAGCTCTCTCTAACTATGGGGGTAAGCGTCTCAGGCTGCTGCTGTTGTGCACCCTCTTAATTTGACGGGCTGAAGCTTAGCAAAAGAAAGTCTGTTTTTTCTAATGAGAGCCGTGTTTGTCCTTCACTTATCAGGAGCTGGTGAGCCAGAGGCAGAAAGTGCGGGAGGAGAGAGAGCGACTGCAGGCCCAGCTCGAGCACTTCAGGAGATGTTTAACACTACCCAACATTCACTGGGGCAGGGGGCAAGTCAATGGCCACACGCCGAGGTGACCTCTGACGCTGGCTCTCTGACAGCGAACAGACGATAAGAGGAACAACGTGAACTGGAGCCAGAATACTCTCTACCCTTGAAGCACTTGGAGGAGGCGACCGCTATCTTGATCTGGCCCGTCAGTAATGTTGATCAATAGATATTATTTATTACCTGCCATCTTTGCCACGGTAACCTTAATCCAAGGGGTCCATGTAGTCTGGGCATTTCAGTGTCTGATTCTGCATGTGGATTTATACAACACGTTGTGGGTTGAAACAGGCATCTCTTTTACTGTAACACTAAGTCTCTTCTCTTACCTGAGTTGGCTTTAAAGACTCTCCGCCTCTTAGTTCATATCAGTCTGAAATCTTGGGATCAAACCACACTAACGATATGAGGCACAGATCTGTAGCCTGACTGAGAAGCAGCAGAGGGGAGGAGTCCAGGCATGCAGTGGTCAGCTGCGCTGTCCTCGGTGAATACAAATGGAGTCAAGGAATCAAAGCACACCTCAGGCCTTAAACTTGACAGGATGCACTTGAATTTGACTTGGAGGAAATACTTGACCTTCCTCTCTCTGTATGGTGTAATGTTTTAGTGTCTACTGTACTGTATGTGACAGCTGAAACTGTGTGTGTGCGTGAATGCGTGCATGCATGCATGCGTACACGCTTGTATGCGTGTGTGTGTGTGTGAGAGAGTTTGAGTATGAGTGTGAGAGAGAGAGTGAACAGGCGTGTGCTGGTCCTACAGAGAATAGGAAACATCTAAAATATCTATATATCAGCAAATGCTATCAATAATTTTTTAGGTGAGGATTTTCCATTGGTAATGTCACTTGTGATAGATGAAGAGTTTTGTAGGTTTTATTGCTTTAACCATTTCCTGTGGGAAGCCATATGTTTTGTTGCAACTGCTGCTGGTCAGAATTAAAATGTTTAGGAAATCGAGGACTTTAGGACTGTTGCATTTTGAAGAAATGTGGTACGTGATGGCAAAATGTTTGGAGACACCGGGGATGGACAGATGTCAGTCATTACCACGTGGTTTATCCAGGAATCCATGTCCTCAACACTTCACATACTTATTGATGGTGGAGAGAGAAGGGTACAAGCCTCTGTTTAGCCTTTTTCTGGTTTTACAAAAATTTCAGCTCATTGGAATCACTTCAGTAAAAACAAGGTACTTCAAGACATATTTTCCAACATTGAAATAGTTTTTTCCTTTAGTTTAAAGAAAAATGCCCATTCATTATTCAGTCCCAATTTGGTCCATGTCAGAGCTAATAAACACAAAACATTTCTCTTGAGGCTTGAAACAATCCTGAAACTGTTTATTTGAGGAATGAAGATTGGAGTGAAACAATAATGTTCTATGGATGTCAACAAACCGGACTTCATATGGTCTTTATATGGGTTTTTCTTCAACCTGGATAATGTCAAATTTCTACTCTGTTTCCATCGGAATAATATTTTTACAAGCACAACCTATGGTAGCAATTTCTCACCCCGGTTGACCCAACCTTCATGACTCACCTTCGCAGTCTCCTCTGAAACCTTTGCTGTGAAATCCTGCATATTTGCTTCAATTGGTTGTTCTGTAATGTATTATTTGGGCTGTATAATTGCAATGAATTATTTATTAACATATATTGCTGTATATTCGGATGGAAATTTACATTAAAATATTTGTAAAATCTCTTAACTGTTGTTGTCTCCACTGGACAGTTTTCACTTGGGATCATTGTTCAGCTAATGGCTGAATTTTCATTTACTTATGTTGAAAGTATTGATATCTCCTTCCTCTATGCTTTCATCAAGAGAAATAAGAAAAGTACAAGCTGTACAAGGTCCTTGTCTTTAGCACACTGACTGTGCCTTCTCCCAATTACACTGAATGAATTAAGATTATCTAATGACAGCTTTTCCTGGACCTGGTGGTTATACTGTATATTAAAGTACAGCAGTGTCATGTTTTAATAGCAGTCTTCTAATGCTCCTGAGAAAGGACGCTTTATCACTGTGATTGCTGTTTCAAAAATATCCTTGTATTATTGAAAGTATATCGGCCCCTGGACATATTTCTTTAGCTGACAAATAATGGCACAAGTGTTTATTCTATTTTTCAAAATATTGGGTTCACTGCAAGAACTCAAAGATCAACAATTTGTTGAATTAGACAAGTTGATTTCTCGTTACAGTTGGATGAGTAAGAAACCGAGAATTAGATACAAAATGATGCCGTTGCCTAAAGAGAAAGGGGGTGTAAGAGTTTATGAAATGTGTAAGAGGGAATATGAAATAGGTAAAACAAAGACTGTTTCAGATATTTACAGATAAGGCATTGGTTGAATTAAGTCATGGAATCGGAGTGACAAAAGGTATTTGTGACATCCAATACATCTGGGACTGGATGCAGAATAATATCTCAATCAATACAAAAGCCTACAATGATCCTCAAAACTGAACAATCAATAAGTTAAAAGTAAATGGGAAAAATAAGGAGTGCTAATATCTGAAGAACAATAGGAGGGTCCTTGTAAATTACAATCATTCACACAGCAAGAGTGAATTTGAGTGGAAAATATGACTTTTTTTTTTATTAAGCAGAAGCAGCTGGTCATTGGGGAATGGTGGGGTTGAGCCCCACCTGGTGTCATTAGAAAAGACTGCATGCAAACTATGTTATTCATTCTTTTAAGAATTTTCTTGTCTGTGATCAAAACTTCCTCCTAAATTGCAAATAGTTAGCGTGTGAGGACTCTTCTCCCTGGTTATTGGCCTCTTCTTGCTGCTTCAAGCTGTTTTCTCCTGGGGCTAGCCTCTCCCTCACCATGCAGTCTGTCTCATTGTCATCACCCTGACCTCGTCCGCACACGGTGTGCGATTGCAGGGGCACTGGAGCTCCTCCGAGCTCTGAGCTCTGGTGTCCGTCTTGACATAGCGTCCACTCCCTTGGCCCCAACACGGAAGTTGCGGCTGCAGCTAAGTGGCTGCAAAAAAAAAAAAAATGTCAACAAAACAACGGGTGCAAAGCAAAATATGTAATCATCAACAGAGGATTCATAAGGTCCGGGTCGGCCGCCCTCAACTGAGATTTCTGTTGCAACATCACATATCTGCATAGCTCACAATCATGCCCATATTTTAACTGTACCCTCTGCGGAGGAAACGCGAATCCATACCCCGGTCGGGGTATGCTTTGCCTTACCGCTCCATTCCATTCCGTCCCTGCACTTTTTTACGGTGGAAACAAAGCTTTTGATCTGATGACGAGACCTTAAAAGATCAAAAGACACCATTTATAGTCACAATTTACGATTCTAAATATTTTCATCATGATTAATCACACATTGGGGTGTTCAAAATTCAATAACAAGTTCTAAAGTATTGCTTTATGCTTTTTTTTTTGTAAATTCTATTAGCCAAAATAACAATTATTCATTGGAGGACCTATCCAGAAGTAAATTTTCAGGCTTGTCGTGCAGTCATTGAGGTTGATATATTGCTATTTTTGTCATTTGTTTTAAGAGAAATTATAGTTACAGTTTATAACAGTTTACAATAGTTTACAATACAACGTCTCTTTATATACAGAGGTTAGAATGGTATATGTTAGGGTTAAATTGATATTTCATAGGCATTACTAGTAAAGGACATTTATGTTTATGTACAGTGTGTGACAGCATGGCATAAATCTCAAGCCAGCACTGACCGTTTGCATCAACAAGAATGGTTCCGACTACATGTTGCTGGGCTTCAGTTCTCCCGAGAGTCTCCTCAACTGTAGACTGTTGAAGTAAGATGACAAAAACTGTTAATATTCTAACTACAGACGTTGAAACATTTTCAGAACCCCAAAAACTAGATAGAATAGCAAATATTGCAAATGATTATTGGCTCTTACCCAGTAGAGTTTCTATATGTAAATACTTGGTTGTGGCAAGATTTTATTTCAGGTCTAGTGAAGCCACTGGCAAGTGTCTTACCACAGTAGTCATCATAGCAGGGGCAATGTTTTTCATTTTGTCTGTACACAACAAATAAGGTGAAGCAGCTTTTAGTTCCTACGCTCCTCATCTGTGGAACAAACTTTCTGAACACTTGAAGACTGCTGACACGCTCACTTTCTTTAAATCACTACTTAATACATTTTTATTTGCACAGGCGTTCGAATAAACAATAGATTTTACTTTATTAAATTTATCTCTATAGATTCCTTATCTATTTATTTGACTTCTTATGCTGTTTTTAAAACGTTATGCTGTTTTTGAATCATTCCTCTTAAAGCCTTAATGTATTTCTTCAATTAATATATTTCTTATGTCTTCATAAAGTTTTACTGTATTTCTTTAGTTTCCTTTATTTCTTTGTAAAGCACTGAGAATTGCCCTGTGTTTGAATGGTGCTTTTTAAATAAAATTACCTTGCCTTGTCGAGCTTACACTTTGTAAACTCCCGCTGTTGATTTTGTCACTGTGGAGGCTCCGCCTTAGTTCAGGACGCTCTGTTGTAGCAAGGGGGACGGAAGTGACGTCGGACGCAAGCCTACGTTCAACGTCGCCGTCATTGTACGGAGGAAGGTTGCTTGCTGTTTATCGTTACTGCAGAAATGCCGGAATTAGCGGTAGAAAATGTGGTCGTTCACCCCCTGGTGCTCCTCAGCGTGGTGGACCATTTTAACAGGTCAGTGTGCTCAGTGTCTGTGTTCAGTTTTGTTAGGCGTATTGGTTGTTTTATTGCCCGCAAACGTCCGACTGAAGCCATGCTAGGCTAAGCTAACCCTGCTGAGTCAGAGTCCCATTGAGAGTGAATGGAGACGTGACTGAGCTAGTTAGCATTGTGAAAGTGTCTGTTAACAGCACATTTTCCACGTTTAATGAAGCAATATCACACCAACATTAATTGGTAGGAAAACCTTTATGACTATGTCATTCCATTGTCTCATTATTGAATTCACACATCCGCCGCTTAACGTTAGCTTATAGCTTTGTTGACGATCTTGGCAATGTTTATGAAACAGTATGCTTTGTAAAAATACAAGCCGTAATCTAACCACTTAACTATGTTTTATTCATTTTTTATTCCACAGGATAGGGAAAGTGGGTAATCAGAAGCGGGTAGTTGGTGTTCTTTTGGGTTCGTGGCAGAAAAAAGTTCTCGATGTCTCCAATAGTTTTGCTGGTAAGTAAATGTCCCGACAACAAATTCAATTGGGAAAGAAAAAATCAGATAAAAGACGGTTGGGTTGTTGGTGAATGTAATGTTTTTTGTCTTCAGTCACAGGAGTCTTATAAAAGTTAAGTCATCTGTGCAAACTGAAATTAAAACTAATTACTTAAGTAAATGCTATCATTTTATGAAAACACATATTTTAAATAAATTGCTTTTTCTCAGTGCCATTTGATGAAGATGACAGAGACGATTCAGTGTGGTTTCTGGATCACGACTACTTGGAGAACATGTATGGCATGTTCAAGAAAGTCAATGGTAAGTTGGTGCCTGCTGTCTGTGTTTTAAGTTACTGTTTTGTTCTGGTGTCAACATTGTTAACACTTATCCTTTGTGGTTTTCAGCCAGAGAGAGAATAGTGGGATGGTACCACACAGGACCAAAGTTGCACAAAAATGACATTGCCATCAATGAGCTGATCAAGCAGTACTGTACCAATTCCGTATGTAGCCGTTTTGCCTTTACTTTCTCACTGTGCATGTTTGTGGACATTGCTTTACTCTAACCACATTTGTTATTATGATGATTGCCATACACATACTTCCTCTTTATTCTACCAGGTGTTAGTGATCATCGATGTGAAGCCCAAAGATCTCGGTTTACCCACAGAAGCTTACATCTCTGTGGAAGAGATACATGATGTAAGTAAAACCATGGAACACACTAAAGTAAAAGAACTAGCGCTACTTGTATAGTTTTAAAATAACTTAAATGTGGTAATAATAATATAGTTTGCTGTTGTAATGCTCCATTTGTAGGATGGCACTCCAACTTCTAAGACTTTTGAGCACGTCACCAGTGAGATTGGAGCTGAAGAAGCTGAGGAAGTGGGAGTGGAGCATCTGCTAAGGTACTAAACAATCTTTTGTATTAATTGAAAGTTACTCTACAAGAAAAAAATCTTTGAAATATACTTCCAAATAAAGGTATCACTTCCCAGAAAATAAACCAATACACAAAAACAAGTCCATTTCCTCAAATTTCCAACCTGCAGTTGCCCAACTCGATCATATCAAAGTCAATACAAACCAGAATTTGCATCTATCAAGCTGTGTCTATGTTTTGTGAACTGACGTCATCTTCAGAAGCATGCCGCATCGGGTTTCTAGGATAGCGAAGTTGGTGTTGAGGCAGATTATGCAAAAATATCAGCGTTTGAAAAATTATTAAAAAGCCAGACTTTCTAAAATATGAGTATTCAGGCCACGAGAAGAACCTTAAATGTTGTGAAGGCGATCGTTAATCGTGTTTCCAGTGAGCTCTTGTGAGTGTACAAACAGGATCTTGTGATACAACGCTTGGGGAAACTTTGGGAGTTTCTGTGAGGCTAAGATGTCTGCAAACCCCAGTATGTTCTGTGAAATTCGAATGCTGGAAATACGTGTTTGCATGACTGCAATGATGAATTTTCTTTAGAGTTTTATTGATATTGTACATGTTGCATAGATGTACACCTACTACTAAAACTGGCTCCTATAGTTTTCATTTTCGCGCTGGATTCTGGCAGAGTGACTTCAGTGATGACTTTTGTTAATTGCTGACAAAATAACGTTACAGTGGACTAAGTATTTCTGTTCTGCATGTCAATCAGATTGAGCCCTATGCTCTGAGGCTACATTCGCACTGCAGGTCTTGGTACTCAATTAAAAAATTTTAGCTGGGATCCGATTTTTTTTAAATGTGATCATTCACATTTTAAACGCGGCCTCTATCAGACTGCCGTGTGAACGTGATTAGACCAAACTTTTTCTGGTCCAAGAGCGCATGCGAAGAAGACACCCTGAAGTGATGTCAAGCACGCCGTTTAAAGAAGTAAATATGGAGGACATGTTGGTCTGCATCACGGTTGCCAGATGTGACTCGCTATTTTCAGCTTAAACAACTTAAAACCCACACACCCAAAAAAAAATAAACTCAACCCAAATCTCAGCCTGTGTAGGAATCATGTTAAAACTGTAAAACTAATGTATGTGCAATAATGCATAAGCATACAAATGCACTAAATAAAAACAGTAAAAATTGAGGACAATTTGGCTCCCCATTTGGGGTATACCTGCCATATCTAGACACGATCAGCACGTCTATATTAATTTTCAAGTTTTTTTTTTTTTTTTTAATGAGCTGACAAAATGGTGAGGGAAAGAAGGAGAATGAGGAATAAAGAAAGCACAGCTTTTAACATTTTGGCGGAGCTGCTTTCTCCGGCGCTTATCCGTGATGTCGGTCACATGTCAAAGATGAGGCAGTTGTAAGTAGAAACATCCAAATTAGCACCACATATGATCAAGGTCTGGGTCTGGTGTGAAAAATAAAGCTGAGTTGGGTCACATGTCCCTGCAGTGTGACCGTCTCCTTAAATGCCACCACACTGGCTGAGGTCACAAAATGTGAGGAGAGACCACCTTGAGTGTCATGATCATGAAAGACCGAGACAATCGATGAAAATTTGGACAAAGAACTTGTAACTAACCTCTGAGACCCTGTTTACACTAGCTTTTCCTGTGTAGACATTTGTTGACTCACCAACATTATCAATCCCTAAACAGTACTTATTTTGGAAAATGACTCAGTGTGGTACATGATCTGTGGCATCTGTACCTGCGATTACATCGTCAACAATAACA
The DNA here is from genome assembly GCA_900302745.1 of Parablennius parvicornis. Taxonomy (NCBI): domain Eukaryota; kingdom Metazoa; phylum Chordata; class Actinopteri; order Blenniiformes; family Blenniidae; genus Parablennius; species Parablennius parvicornis. Next base: position 47,279 of record OMNM01063646.1, on the reverse strand, counting down.
AGGATGGATTTCAGTTTGAATTGAACTTTTAAGCAGGACTAGTCCTGTCAGGTGTGGGGTTTGGTGAGTCACAGGTGCACCGGACCGCTCCGAGTCTTCTAGATGTCTGCGTGTCTATCTCGAGCGGTCTGGCATTCTCCTCACCACACGCATCTGTTATTAACTGAGACTGTCTTTACTTGATGATAGAACAGTGAGAGCCAGACAAAAAGTTGCACCACAAAATGTATACATAAGTTTTCAATGTTTTGCATATTAGCCTGATATTACACAGTACTACTTTGATAGAACTACCAAGGCTTTAAAGAGTATAAATTAATCCACTAATGAGAGCTTCCTGTCTCTTTGGGTGAACTAAAAAGTCACCAGAGTTGATACTGATGCACTCTGGCCTTTTGTGTGTTACATTGTGACTACAGAGACATCAAGGACACCACAGTGGGCACTTTGTCACAACGCATCACAAACCAGGTTCATGGCCTGAAGGGGCTCAACTCGAAGCTGCTGGACATTCGCTCTTACCTGGAGAGGGTGGCTGCAGGCAAACTTCCTATCAACCATCAGATCATCTACCAGCTGCAGGATGTCTTCAACCTGCTGCCAGATGTCAATTTGTTGGTAAGTTGTTTGTGTTTTGCTTCAGTTGTTTTGAGAATTCTTTGCACACAACTCATTTGAAGTAAGAATTTTATTGTGAAAACATTAGAAATAATGAACAGTTGCCTTCAGTTAAACCAATGTAGTTGAGAGTAAAACTTTCACATGCAGCAGCTCTTCCTAACTGTCTGATTATCTGACAGGCTCTGTCTTAGCAGGTTAGCTATCATCAGCAACACCACACATGCTGGAAGCTGAACATCAGCACCGACAGGTTGTCAAGAAATTGCGGCTGATCTCGATGCTTGTTAAACTGTAACAATGTGAGACAGACTGAAGAGTGACAAGGCAAACATGAACTAACAAATCTCTGGACGCACACACACCAACATGGATCAGCTGGTTTCGTGATGGACTTACTGATACTTCCAACAAGTGACTTCAACAAAGCATCACTGAGCACTGGATACAATCTGGTGGTTAGATCAGCCACCGAGTGGTGAAAATTGAACATTACATCTACAAAAATAAAATCTCCACAACAGATTTTCTTTTCAATTTCATGATAAAATATCAAATATTTTCAAGTAATTCATGGTCCAAACTTTGTGAGAAGTAGGTTTGTACTGCACAGATAAAAATATTTTGCTAAACCCTCGTAATTTTTAACATTTCGGTTCAAATATTTTCAGACGTTTTGAATAAACCTCCACAGCATTGCTATGAATTAGTAAGCCTTTAATTTATACTCATTTGTCTATTGATTCTTGATGTCATACCGTGTGAATATAACATAAATATGGCTTTGCTCTTTACTAAATCATGTGTTTTGCTGCAGGAATTCACAAAAGCCTTTTACCTCAAGACCAATGACCAGATGTTGGTGGTTTACCTGGCTTCGCTTATTCGCTCTGTGGTGGCTCTGCACAACCTGATCAACAACAAGATCTCCAACAGAGACGCAGAGAAAAAGGAAGGGCAGGAAAAGGAGGAGGGCAAGAAAGAGAAGAAAGACGACAAGGAGAAAAAGGATGAGAAAGACAAAGACAAGGAGAAAGACAAAGCAGATGGTGCCAAGAAAGATGAGAAGAAGAAAAAATGAGTGTTCTCCCTCTGGTTTTCTCTCAAATCACGTCGCCCTCTTCTGGATGGTGCTCTACTTTGTGTCCTCAGTCACAGCTCTATGTGGGTCTTGGGCTAAATGTAGAGCTCTATATGGGGAACGGTGTCATTTGAGATTTGGCCTGGTGGCCTCGGACGACACTCGTAAAGACTTATCGTATAGAGATGATGATGTTTGCTCTTCTGTGCTCTGGACTGTGAAAACATGTTTCTGCTGTTTTCATAGTCACTCCTGGTATTACTTTTTGTAAGATGGAAGAAAAATGTTCTGTTTCTGTATCACTCATTAAATTGGGATCATATTAAAAGGTGTCTGGTTTTTGCCATTTTCTCTGGGGTCCTATTTTACATATAAACTTTTTTGTTACTTTTTATGTGATAAACATGCTTTTTGGAAATAAACAGGCAATGTTTGCTCCCAGGTCAGTTTCACAATTTGAATAATTTAATTATCTTCGGGTGTGTACTTTTACTTCAAATGGTTTTATTAGAAACAAAAAGCAGTGAAAGTTTTGCACAGACCGATTATCATATATATACTTACTGTATGCCTAAAAAAAATTACAAATTATATATCACAATTCAGGCTCAAGAAGGGTAGGCACATATCCAAGAACAACCAAATTAAGAAAATTAAATTTGTTGATTGTATTCTGAGAAAATTAATGGTCAAATCAAACGGCAATGGATGAAATATGTATTTCAGAATTATATTTCTTTAAGATGCCAAATATATAATTGAAGCAGAAAATGTTCCGATATACAAAATGTAACGGGAGGATAGGCTGTGTTATCTCATTGTAGGACACACACACACACACACACTCTCTCTCTCTCTCTCTTATATTTTTAAAACTGCGTCATCTGCGGCGTGTCGCCCGAACCTGCTGCGGCCGCTGCACGAGCCGCGGGAACCTATTTAGACTCAGGTTGTGGGGAATAAATCCGATTATCAGAAGGTAAACTGGATTCTGACGTAGAGGCTTTAAACCCCGGCGGAGGAGCGTCGCTTCGCAGTCGGGAAGCAGCCAGCGAGGAGGAGAGCAGCTCGTCCAGCCTCCAGTCAACAAAGTCCCTTCCGCACCCCTCACCACCATCACCCCCCCCCCGACTCAGGACCGATCAGGAACAGTATGACTCCTCACTTATTTCTCTGCGTGTGAACCAAACGGACCCCCGCTGGTAAAGATGGCTTCGTTTCTGCAGGTGAGTTGCTGCTCCGGACATGTTTGCGTTTTGGTAACTTGTTCACTTGTCGGGGTGCGGTCTGCGCGCTGCGGGCCTGTCTCGATGGAGAGCAGGTGGCACAGGCTTTCCCCGTGTTTTCACCGCGATGCCAGCTCGACCTTCTCCCCGGCTCGGTGTGCTGGGGACAAACAGGTGGTTGAGAAGCTCGGTGTGTTGTTGCCAAGAGGCGGCATAGCTGGCTTCACTTTTTGCGTCTTAGCGCACGTTATCTGTCAGTGCCAAACCTCTTGCGCATGAGCTTGAAGAGATGGTTTCTTCTTTTTCTTCTTCCAGATCGCCGACGATGAGAAGGGCCACGAGCTGGACCTTTTCTGTGTCCCCAGACATTACGAAAAAGATTTGGAAAGGGTGATCATCCCCCACGGGCTCATTATGGACAGGTGAACCAATCAACAACAGCTGGAACTGACTTTCCCGTCTTTCTTAAACCTGACAGAATCTCTAACTTGGTTTCTTCACTGCAGACATCTTGACATGTCATAGCAGGAAGACCACGGTTCAATGATAATGGTTCCATCCAGTGGGCCTCCAATAGTTGTTAATGCTTGTCCCACTTTGACAAGTCAGGATATCTGCTTTGTAAAAGGTCTGTCTCCATCCTGCCTTAAACAAAACACTGCAGCCACCATTTAAATACGAGTTCAGTAAAAAGGCCGGCTGCAGTGCAGCCAAACGCCTAGTAAGTAATAATGCTTAAGTGCAGTATCGTGTCCTGGCTCTCCTTTCAGTCGTCAGGAGCTGCACTGCATTCACAGCAACATCATAACTCCCAATCTTTCTTTTTTTTTGTCTCCTGTCTGTGATGCAGAACAGAGCGCCTGGCTCGTGACATAATCCAGGACATGGGGGGACACCACATTGTAGCCCTGTGTGTGCTGAAAGGGGGCTACAAGTTCTTTGCAGACCTCCTGGACTACATTAAAGCGCTGAACCAAAACAGTGATAAATCAGTCCCACTGACGGTGGATTTCATCAGAGTGAAGAGCTACTGTGTAAGCTGCCCTTCCCGTGTCGTTTCCAGGAGCTGCCTGCGTAGAATAAAGACTTGGCAAAGTAGAGAATGAGAGAGCTTTGTTAACGTGAACTGAGCTGCAGAACTCAATGTGGGGACTTGAAGCCCTTTTTAGAAATGTGATTTGCCTTTTTGGAAAAATGTTATTGTGATTTTTATGGAAAACTCGTGACAGTTAACGATTGTGTATTTTGTGTTTTGAAGAATGATAAGTCCACAAACAGTGTCAAAGTCATAGGTGGAGATGAGCTGTCTAATCTCTCAGGCAAGGTTCGTCTTTCACTGTCAGTCACAA
>OMNM01063646.1:22724-42872 GCA_900302745.1 Parablennius parvicornis | reverse complement strand
ACTTTTCTCTTCTCTTTCTGCAGAATGTTTTGATTGTTGAGGTAAGGTGATTTTATCAATAATTACCAGTGAAAAGTAGAGAAAAATGTCTGTGATATTATATAAGATTTACAAAAGTAAAATGTTTTAATTTCTTTCACTACTTATTGGCAATCTGCATAAGTTATTTTATAGTCAAATGACTTCACAAATGAATCCATAATGTCAAAGTTGATGATGCATACACGTTCATTCAGTTTTGCGTTATTGTGTTGAAACCTTCTCAGAGATTTTATTACAGAGCTGCACAAGTGTCATGTTTCCTCTGAAATGTGGTCACGTTCTGTTTTGCCCAAAGGACATTGTGGAGACGGGACGAACGATGCAGACGCTGCTTTCCCTGCTGAATGAATGTAATCCCAAAATGGTTAAAGTTGTAAGGTATTGTACCATCAGATCTACTTTATTATAGACTTTCACTATAACTGGCTGCTCTGTTGTCTGACAAGACAGCGCACCAGACGGAGCTTTTAGCTGATGGACACTCTCCTTCAGGGCAGTATTAGAGATGTGATGTGACGGAGGGATGGAGCAGCTTAAGAGTTAATCTGTCGTACTATTAACTGCACTGTGGAGGTAGAAGCCATTTCTCTTATGTATTCCTGTGAGCTGGTTAAAACAGGAAATGAGCTGAACCAGTATGGGACTACTCTGATGCTGGTGCCAAAGATAGAAACTTGGATTTGTATTTGATGTAATTTAAAATGGGTTTTGTCAGTTCAGTGGCATGTTAGATTCACACGAACCTTCAGCACTTTGTCATTGCTTTCTACGTTAAATTGATGACTGAAGGGCTGGCTTTTAAAATTCTACAAACATTCCTTTATTGGTAGTATCCAACCAGGCATTTAAAATCCTACAAACATTTCTTTATTGGTGGTATCCAACCAGGCACATGGTTTTCACACTTTCTTTTACTTGTATTTTTTGACTTCTTGAAATGGGCTGTATTTTAACCTGTGTTAAACATTTCTCCTCACAATGAGACTGACCTTGAATTGTGGGTAAACATTTATTCTGTGATGGCGTTGTGCCGGTCTACCAAGACAACCATTCAACAATCTAATAGGATTAAAAAAAACAAAAAAACTGCACTGAAATGGTTGTTTTGACAATTCTTTGACTCTTACAGGTCATTTTCTTCCCAACAGCTTTGTTTTAAAAGTTATATCTTTGCTTACTTGTCATTGCAGCCTTCTGGTAAAGAGGACTCCGAGGAGTTCAGGGTACAGACCAGACTGTGAGCACCTCTTTATTCTCACTTTGCACAAAGACATTTTATCGATATAATAATCACTGATGGCCCTCATTTTATGCATTCCACCGACGAGTGTGAGTAGTCTGGTGTGGATCTGATCCTTATTCCAAAACATTTTCCTTCTTTTGGTAAATCAAGTCTTTAAAATTGTTTTTTTTTTTTTTTACATTTTATGTTGATATAATTCTTAAAGTAAGATGATGGTTTGGGCAGGTTGTACTTTAATGTGCAGAAAAGTATTATACGTCAATACATTATAACTATAAGGTGTAGAAACATAATATGTGTGTGTGGTTCTCTGAAGGCCAGGTGAGATTTTTATTTGTTTAATGAAAAGAGATTAACATGCATGTCAGGGAAATCTACTCCAAATGTAGCCGAGCCTGGCACTTACACACTAATGCATGCCGGATAAACCCCACCCACTCTGTCTCTGATTATGTAATGCTTTTAGGTTTGAGTTGGATTATCTCTTTAAGATTGTCCCTCAAGGACAGCTGTTACTGTAAGTGTTTTGACTTTCCAATATACAGCTCTGATGGTTTAAGTACAGCCTCATGGAGACCATAAAACAGCAACATCTGTCATTTTACAGCAGAGCTTCCTGAAGTCGTTGTCTCTGAGTTTGATTCCACTGTTACTAAAAGTAGCTCCTGTTTTCTTTATGTAACTTGCATTAGTAATATCCACATTTCTATTTCAGACATTGGTTTTGAAGTGCCGGATGCCTTTCTGGTGGGCTACGCTTTGGACTACAATGAGTACTTCAGAGATCTCAGTGTGAGTTTGCACAAATACCTTCCAACAATACTGTATTCTAAGTCTCATCGGTTTCTGTTTGAATTGTAGCTTTGATTCATTACTGTAACCATAAACTGCTTTTCTCCATATGATATTCTGTAATGATATATCTGCCCCTTTTCATCGAAGTTAATATAGCACGGTAGAAGATGAAGTGGTGTAAATAATAAAATGTGTGAGGACTGAGATGAACATTGCAGCTTCAGGGTCCTGGTGTTAGTCGTGCTGGATCACTGCCAACCTTTTTAGTGACAAGTGTTCCCAGAAGGTGTGCTGTTAAAAGGGTCTTTCATAACTGAGAAACACCAAAGTCTAAAAATATGTTATCTTCAGCAATTCTCATTGAAGTAGCCATACAATATCTGTACCTATTCATTCAATAAAAACACAGATTCTCCGCTGAATCCATTTATTTAATCCAGGAGTGTTTGATCAGAGAATCTTTAAGATTGGATTTGAAAACACTGTGATGGAGGGATAAAAAGGGCTTAAGCCTATTGTACCTATAATCAAATAAAATACGGAGATGTCAGTCAGCCTCTCGCTCATATCCACGAGCAATTTAGGATGACTACATGAGCTGCCATTTCTGGGAGCTGACAGCGCTAACCACCACATCACCTTTGAAGGAAGTTAACAATTACATAATTAAAACTACCTGGAATTCAGAGTAAACACCATAATGTGGAAATTCTGTAAAGATTAAATCCTTGCACTGTTTTCACAGCACATCTGTATACTGAATGATCAAGCCAAGGAGAAGTACAAAGTGTGAGGCAAGGCGACGTGGGAATCACTGAAGACTAGGACCACTGTGAGGACCTTCCTTAGCTCTGCTGTGTTTTGAATTTTATTTATTTTTCTATTGACAAAATCCACATGTGACTTGTGGATTGAAACAATCAAGAACATTTATTTTCCCCCTTTGTGAATAATGGGGATGAATAATGGATACTATAAATATTTTAGTTGTTACATTTTTATTTATTTAATTTTTTGAATATATGGACTTTAGCTGTGTTTTTGTTGTGAACAGACGATGAATGTGAATTATTTACTTATTAAATCACATTTCTCAGGCTTTAGAGTGCACGTACAGATGTTAGCAGCCTTCAGTTCAAACACGTTTTTGTTTATGATGCTGATACGTCCTCTCATTATGCCATAACAACGACTTGTACTGTATTGTATGGTTTATTCAATACCCGATGTTTTCATCGATGACTTGTTTACAGCAATACAAATCCCTAACACCTCGTGTACTGCTTTCTGTTGCAAGTTTCTCTTTATCCAGCAGGGCTACAGCACACAATTGTGTTTAAAAATAGCATGGCACCATTAAATTTCACAGCAAAATCTGAGCAGTTTCTTTGCAGATTTACCGCAATCTCTGCCGAAGTAATTGTGAATGCCAAACTGTTGACCGTGTGGGTGGGATTTGACATGTTCCGCAATCTAGTGGAGACAGCCTCTTTCCTGTCGCTGATTGGCTGTATATCGCAACCTTGCTTCTGCTAGGTCATCGGGTTTAAGAGGTAATCATTGGCTCCCATTACGATGACGTGTAACACTAAGCCAATCAAGAACAAGAAGGGGCGGGTCTTACCGTTTGTTGTTCGAATGATAAACAAACTGAAGGTGACAAACACGGGTCCACGCCTGAACGACTTGTACATTTGTTTCAATTACCGGATTACCGAAGGAGTTCTGAAACCTCCGTTTTTATACAAGTAAATCTAAACCGCTAGAGAGGTTAGCTCTGGTGCTACCGTTAGCTCTGGTGCCACCGTTAGCCTTCTTGACAAGGACGGGACTAAATCCAGCTGTTGATAATCTGCACATCACCCCACGATTTAAATACAAACTCTACACAGTACAGCTCCGTCTACTGTTGCCAGAGGTTAATTACCTAGATGCTACCATGGGCATCATGGAGAAAACCATATCTATCTTAAAGCAGTTTGACATGAGGGTAAAGTTAACAGATCTACCCGTGCTGCCAAAAGCCTCTGTGCTGATCCCCCTGTTCGTGAGAAGAGGAGAGCTGCACGCCTTGTTGACCGTCCGATCAAAAGAGGTAAACTGAAATACAGGTTTTAGAATCAAGTCTTTGTCTGATTGGCTTTCTGCCTTTCCCTAGCTGAGGACCAGTGCTGGCGAGGTGTGTTTTCCTGGTGGAAAGAGGGACCCCAGCGATCGAGATGATGTTGACACCGCTTTGAGAGAGGCACAGGAGGAGATAGGTCTACCACCAAATGAGGTTAAGGTGGTCTGCACACTCTTCCCGATCATAAATAAGGTACAGAAATAAAATCCCACAATGACAATTCGTAATATAATTAAATTGATAATATAAATAATATAATTTAATTGATAAATTATCATTATAATAAGGACCATCCGCAAACACTTCTTAATTTAGTGCAAGTTATTCACTTTTGATGTTCACTACTCATAAATCGTTTGGAATAATAAGCTTTTAATAAGTTATTGCTACAGTGATATGTGTATAATGACAGTCGAACATTTAAGTATAGAAGCATGCAAAGGTGATATCCTCATCTCAAACAATTTATTGAAACGCCAACAACAATGTGTATACCACAACAAAAAAATAACCTCTCAGTGACTTGTCATGTCACCTTGAGCATCAATTACAGCTTGACAACAATGTCTCATGCTGTTCACAAGTTGACTTATTGTCTGCTGAGGTTTGACATCCCATTCTTCTTGAAGGACAGCCCTCAGGTCATTGAGCTTTCTGGGATTCAGGTCTGGAGAAAGTGCAGGTCAGTCCATTCAAGGTACCGATGCCACCTCGATGAGCTGGAGCATTACCATCCATAAAATGAGGCCTGTGTTGTTCATGCTTTGACACAATGGCTGGATTAATGATGTTATTCAGGAGCTGTGGGTTTGTCACTGTACCATTCACAGTGTAGGACAGTTCTGTATTGTCTAGACACACGTGTTCACACTGTATTGTTTAGTCAGGAATTCTTGCAGGTCACCTAGCACGCGGATGTTAACAGTGCCCAGTGATCTGATGTGATACCTGGTGCCTCTCATTTTCCCTAAATGTACCTGGAGGTGGGTGGCATTCATCCTCCGGTTCTGCAGGGCTTTGATCACAATGAAATGCTCATTAGTGTGGGATGTGGCCATAGAATGTCCACTTCTCTGCCTTTCTATGACCTTTCAGTCTTTCTGTATCACTGTTCAACCTGCTGATGACACTCTGTGACACTCTAAGCTCAGTGGCCTCTTCTGTCTGAGAAGATCCTGTTTGAAAACTTTCAGTGACAAGGTTCAGTTGAATTTTTGTTAGGTGTCGTCTTGGTCTCTTGATGTCAAAATGTGAACAGCATGAAGAGGACTGTTTAAATACCAATTCTAATTGAACCAGGAAATTTATTGGGGGTTCATGGATCAAACACCTTTTGTGAATTGTTGTTAGGAAACAGCAAGTCCTGCAAAAGGTACTGAAACATTAGACAGTTGCACATGTGCATTTACAAGTCACCTGTGGTTAAAGTGCATTTTGGGTTTTTCCTGAAAACTCACCTTACTTTTTGCAAGTAGAGTACCTTTGTTCTGTGGATCATTGTATTCCTTCGATTTTCAGTCCACACTGCTGACAGGTAGTTTTAAATTGCCAAACTTACATTGAGAAGAAGCTTATAATTTATTTAACTTGTTGTAGATTCCTTAAAATCTGTATATTGCAAAGTAAAACACGTGTTTCTAACAATACATTTGTGTGTAGAAGTACAGGATATTGCAGATGCTTTATCATGTCTGCATGTTGTCATGAGGTGCTGCTGACTTCTACAATGCTCATTTCCATGTTTTTCTTATGCAATCCTTAAAGAGCTTGCCCTGTGATCAACAGTGTCATATGAAATGAATCCAGAAACTAGTTGCTTTTCCGAGGATCAGCTTCTTTAAGATGAGATTATCTTTAATGATCCAACACTGATAACATCAGCATTTCTGAGCAACGACATTTTATATGCAGAATAGAAAGTCAAGGAAAAAGGAAAACAAAACTAAAGTTGCAAAGTAGAACTATCTGTAGAGATGTACGTTTATTTGTATATATACTGTGTATTATACCTTGTTAACACATCAAGCCCATATCTTTTTTTCTTCTTTTTTTCAACAGCGGGGTCTGTTGGTGACTCCGGTTGTTGGTTTTATAGATGAAGCATTCTGTCCCACTCCAAATCCAGCAGAGGTCAGTGCCGTGTTCAACGTCCCGCTTGACTTTTTCACCAGAAAGGACCACCACTCTTCCTACGGTGCAGCTGGGCTTGTTGGGCCTTTGCATTCGTTTCAGTTTGTGGACCCCGATTCAGGAAGCCAGCATCACATATGGGGACTTACGGCCATTCTGGCCATACTGGTTGCTGTCTTGGCGTTGAAGAAGAAACCAGAGTTTTATCTTGGTTTTGACTCCGAGGATCCATTACCCTTTCTCCAGCAGAGTTTACGTCAAAGGATCAGTAAATTATGAACTTTAGTTAAGCAATCCACGTGTGCCTTTATGAAAAGAACACTTGAAACTTTTTAGAAATAACTGACTAAATCAACTTTTCAAAGATCTTTAAATTTCTTGTGCTGTGTAATAATTCCTGATCATGTGGACCCCCTGATACTTTCAAGTCCACTTCATCAGACTTTGTGAATCATGTATTTTGGAAAACATTTAAAACAGGCAGGGCAGCGGGTCACCAAGGATGTGTTCATGATACATTTGTAAAAGTGCAATCTGAAATAAAATCTTGATCTGAAGGGATTGATGCATACAGCCTCTTGTATACAAATGAAACACTTTGGCTAACTGCTGCTCATGAAACCAGGAGGAAGAAAAAAAGCCAGACAAAACTTTATTTTTTAATCAATTCATTTATTGTAGCAGCAGGATTACAGATATAAACAAAAGAGTATACAAATGTCCAGACAAAGGCAAAATACATGTTAATAATAGTTCAGATGTATGATAACACGTTGGGGTTGACCTTTATCCCTACTGCAGGGTCTTAAGGCTAGATACTAAAGCTCAAGCTACACAGAACGGATACAACAGAACTGTTGGAGAATGTGAAATAGAAAGCGAACTAGATAAAGTGAGCAAACTGATTACACACAAGATACGGCTCACACTATTGGCAATTAACAGTTAATTTATCATGGTTGCCCCTTTTGATCAAGCATTTCACAGCAACAATAGTAATGTTGACAAGCACATCAACACAAGAAAGGTCTCCAATAAACAATCTCCACTGTCTTGTCCCTTTTACCTCACATGTACAAATCTCATGAGGCATGAAAAAACATTTTCAATAGAAAACAAACAAGATGACAATTCACTGGTGAAGCTGCACAATATTATGTTGAGTGTAAGTCACTCGGATATCTTGCAATGGACTGAGGAAATGTTAACACTAAAATATATTAGTTTAAACTATGGTTATGCTTGCGTTGATAAATTTAAAATCAAACCACTGAAAAAGTGTCCTGATGTTAAAACAGTCCTAGAGAATAAAAAGGACAAGGAGCAATGACACAAAAGGGACACCAGTAAACACAGCAGAGCAATGGTTAAGTTATCAAGGCACACAAAGTTCTGTTGAAAGCATCACAATTGAAATTCAAGATACCCCTGCAGTATATTTCACATTTAAATATACATGGATATTAATTTACATGACTGAAGGACAGAAACGATATTACTCAAATAACCGTGTGCTCTCTTCAACCCCCCCTTTCAATTGACTTTTTTTGTTTTGTTTTTTTAGGTGGAAGTGGCTTTTTAGAAGAGTCACACAGAAACATCCTGGTCTGCTCAAATGAAAGGGCTGGATGTGAAAAAAAAAAAAAAAATTAAATGACACCACAATCCGAGACAAAAACCAATCTGATAAATGTATAGTGACAGAATTGATAACTATTGCCACCCCCACCTGTCCTGCATGCCTCAGAGTGTGTGTTCTCTAGAACTGGAATTGGTCCAATGGTAGATGTAGAGCAAGTTCCATGTCCACACCATGAGGTAAAATTTACATTCATGAAACTGAAGTCACAGGTTGGCTTTCTGTGTTGGTATGGCTTTAAGAGGCATTACTGTTCCGCACTTCCTCCACTACACCGTGTGCTCATTAACTCTCCTGAACCGAGAGGAATGGAATGCTTGGAAACGTCACTACTGCACTCTAACCTGATCTACAGTTAATGGATGAGTCAAAGTGCCATTTGAGATGCATGACATAAAAAACAAAAAAAAAACAAACAAATACACACACACACACAAACACACACACACACAAAATCTAGCTTGGGTATTATGCTCTACAGTCTGGGTAAATTCAATGTCACAACAGTATGATACAGTTGTAACATAACTCAAAGATGTTCATGTAAAATTACATGTCTGACTTCAGTCACACTTCACAATGAACCTGCCCTTCATATCAGAGAAAAAACACACCAGCAATGATATTCTGTGCTGTGAGTATCAACCCAAAAACAAAAGTTTAGTTTTACAAAAATACTCTACATTTTGATACATGGATACAAAATTCTAAAAAAGATAAGTTACTTTAAAATGGATCACTAACAGCTGCAAGACAAAAAAAGCATGACTATGAAAATGTAAACAATGCGCATAATGCTATGCTAACATCTGAATTATTTTCAAAAATTGGCTTTTTTGTTTTTGATAAACGCCAAATGGGCTACGGTCGGATATGGAAAGTAGAGCAGTGGTATTCTACATGAAAAAATAGAGTCATGTGATGACAAATATAAAGTATCAAATCGATGGAAATGTTGATGAGACAAACTGATCCATGAAACAAAGTACCTTTACATATCTTTTAAAAATCTTGTAAAACAACGAGCTAATTTGCCATTTCCGTGTGAGAGCTGCATAATTTAAATGAGTAAGTACAAATGGGTAAACATCATGAGGGCGTTAACGACGACAAGCATTGGACAAAACAGCGACGATTCACAACAGGAGCTTTGGTATGCCTGGGTGCGCGCCAGCCTGACCTCGCAGCAACAGCCAGCTCTGTAGACTCAACTTCAAAACCAAACAACAAATGTCAGTGCTATTGATAGTAGAAACTCATGAACCAACATCACAGCAGAAGTGCACACCACTCCTGTACATAGCACCAGAGTAGTATAGTATAGTAAAATATAAAGATGGTGGCCTCTATGTAACAGATTTCCTCTCACCAGTGACCCCCCTGTTCACATCGCAAGGGATGCCAACCTCTCGCAGTGCCAACCCACACACGCTACCAACACAGAGACAAAAAAAAAAAAAAAAAAGAAGAAAAAAACTTCACATCTAACACAAGACGGTCTCAATTGACAGACTGAACAGGAATTGGTACGAGGAAGTAAAAACAGATAATCCTTCATTTCAATGTACAAACTAAACGAGTCAGCATTCCAGGTGTTTCGTCAGGAAAGCAAAGCCCTGCTTACCACTCGAACGCTGACCAGAAGACGATGCTTTAGTGAAAATGGCCGCTGTTGGACAAACTCGACTGGACCACTGAATACAAAGACGGGATTCAACAGTGAGCAGACCTTCTATACAAAGTTGTCTAGACCTCAAAAATATTCAGACACGAGAAAAATGTAAAAACACTCTGCTAAGATGTTTTTACAAAGACTGCTTTATTTTTTTTTTTCTCCTGTATTTTGACGGGATGTTTCCGAGTACAAATTCAGCTAGGTCAGTAGAGAGCTGTGGACGGCTATAAGGATTAGCAGGTTACACAAAAGAGGTTATAAAGTGCTTGAGATAAATTGTTTATAAAACCACACAACACTCAATATTTCACAAGTGGAAAGTTTCTTCCTATCCACACTGAACTGGTAAAAGGTTTTCAACTTCTTCAAAACAAAACAAAAGACGCACTACATATTGAATGCTAAGTAAAAATTTCACCAAGAGAGCTTCTGCAAACCCAGCGATGAGGCCTTGTCATATAAAAACACTGGGAGGAAGGCCAAGTCACATTATCCACCAGGTCGAATCTCATCAGCGAGTGTGTAATATTCTGTTCTTTTCCTGCACTCGGAGGCCTCCTGTGCAGTAAAAGAGCCTCCTGGTATCGCGGTTTTTTTTTGTTTTTTTTTCCAGAGCAAATTCATTTTATGTTTGTGGAGTGGCTCTAATGCAGATGTCCCCAACCACTGGGGCATGGACCGGTACCAAAGAGAAAATATACATTTTTATTTTGAAATTGCACATTTAAATTTCCATTAGTCTGCACTGAGTTTTATTTTGAAAAATGCTTTGCTTCCTTCAGCACTTCTTGCCGTCGCTTCAGTTTTTTTTAAAAAATACATTTTGTTAAGCCCTCATTAAGGCCTTTTCATAAACTGATTCTGTTGCTTAAAACGGGTCCGCGGTGCAAAAAAGGTTGGGGATCACTGATCTAATGCCAATATTTTACAGTGCCTCCCCTGATAGAGACGACTGTCGTGCACCTCAGCCAAATATCCTACAAAACATTAACACTTGATTCTACAAAGAATTCCACATCCTCATAATCTGTACTCTCAGAGTAGATTTTAGTCAAGTTGTTGACATTCACAAACACAAGGTTTGATTAAATTTAGGGGTTGTTACTCGATGATTTCCACCCTGCTTTTATGCTGCATCTTTTCCCTATTTTAGTTGTCGCCCCGCAAACTCAATACAACCCACAGCCTCCGCTTCTCAAAGTGAAAGCTTGGAGTTTACACACTCACAAAATGAGATTCAGCCTATATCAGACACTTATGTGCAATCTGATATTCACTCCATAGCTGGCTTTTTTTTATATATCTACTCTGCCTGCTCTTACACACTTACCCTCCATCAAATGATTATTCCTAATATACACCTGTTGCTGACATTCTTTCTCCTTTTCCAGTTTCCTCACCAAACATTGTCGTCTTCATCTCTTAGGCTCACATTATTAAAACACTCTGACAACAAAACACTGCATTTTTAGACTGATGGATAAAGCAGTTATTACAGGCCTCTCTGATCCTGCAAGAGGGGTAACAACAAAGGCGAATTCATAGATTTCAGAACAATGGATGGACAGATGGGAGAAGTAAAGATAAATGAGCTCATAGTTTGGGTTTTTTTTTCCCCCGTAAAAGGGGCTATATAATATTAAATATTTAAAATTGTCTAGGTTTAGTGGCACTGGCACATAACAACCACGCATGGCTGCTTTGTTTCTTGAATTTGGGATGTACAGCTACATATCACTCCTCAGTGCTCACTTGGTCCAAACATACATCACTGTTTCTGCAGGCTTTCCAGTATGTCCTCGATTTTATCCATGCTGGAGGAGGCAGATATAGATGCCTGCAACTGATTCTGTAAGCTGCCCTGCATCTGCGTTTGTAAGTTGGTCTGCATCGGAGTCGGCAGGCTCGTTTCTATGTTCGCCTGCAAACCGGACTGCAGGTTGGTTTGCGAGTTTATCTGCATTGCATTCTCTAAGCTGGACTGCATTTGTGCCTGAAGGGTGTTCTGTAGGTTGTTGTGCATGGAAGCTGGTATTGAAGAGGCACCTTGGGCCATGGGCTGATCCAGCAGAGGCTGCATGTGACTGGAGTTCTGGGTCTGGTTTTGTACTGGCAGGGTCGGCCCAGAAGAACTGAGCAACTGGGATGAATCTAGAAGAGAAAAATGGCAAATATTCAACAGCAGGTAAAGTTTATGATCACTGAAGCAACAAATGGAACATTTTGACAACTTATTTTGCTAGAGCAAGTTAGGATCGTAGCCTGCAGGAAAACAGTAATTGAAACAGTGATGTTAGTCTCATTCATTCCATTAAAGATGAAGATCCAAAAAACTACCTTACCATTCTGGATGCCAAAAACAAACAGGTTGGCCTGTCCTTGTGGAGCCACATTGCCACCCACAGACGTCTGGAAAAGCTGCTCTGGAGGCTGCTGGCCAGGTCTTGCTACCACACCGACATTGCTCTGCACAACAAAGATGGTTGTTCCAGGTGCTGGAGCCCGGCTGTTCAGCTCCTGAGTGCCTATGTTGCCCTGGAGAGTGGACAGAGTCGTCTGTGGAAGGAACAGCTCCACAGGTTGACTGCTCGGGCCGCGGCTCGGGCTCGGACCGACTTGCATGGGCTGCTGTTCTTGGAACAAACTCTGCTGTTGGGTGTCAGTGGATGTCGAGTTGCCTCCTGACAAGCTCTGGTCTTGGAAAGACATGGGCTCAGAGGCGTCAGGTTGGGGAATTCCAACACTAATGCTCCCTATAGGGGCAGAGCCTTGCGTCTGGGTGCTGAAAAGAATAGCTGGGGGAATTGCTTGGGGATTGAGATCTGTGGTGCAAAGGAGCAAACCAGTTTGCTGAGGCTGTGGGAGTTGGCCCTGGGAGACGGGGTTTGACTGGTTTGGGATATTTTGGAATAAAGTGCCCTGCTGGCCCAGCGGAAGCTGCGGTGCCTGTTGTTGGTTCTGCTGTGGGGACTGCTGCTGCTCCATCGGGGTGCTCTGCGGCTGCAACTGGGAAAGCTGCCCCTGGGGTTGGTTCTGAAACATGCTGACAGACTGAGGCTGATTAGCAGACGTATCCATGGAGGAGATGAAAGCCAATTGCTGCTGTTGTTGCTGTGACGGCTGAGGGTTTGGGGACAGGTAGAGTGTGGATCCTGTGGACGGCTGCTCTGAGCTGAGACTACCACTGGTTAAAACAGTCAGTGTATTCTGGAGCAGAGCTGCCTGGACCTGTTGTTGGGAACCCTGTGTCTCAGCTAAGGGCCTGGGTGATTGGAAGAGTTGTTGTGGGGGAGATGTGTGAGATGGAGGCTGTGTTGGGAAGCTGGTCTGAATGGTGAGCAGTTCCCCTGCTTGCTGAAGGAGGGAGACCGGCTGCTGTACCGGGGATGATGTGTGGATCTGAGGCTGAAGTAATTCGGCCTGAAGCTGCTGCTCCAAATTCTCCAAGACCTGCTGCTCCTGCAGCTGTTGTTGCTGTTGCAAGTTGCTCAGAGCCTGATTTTGCTGTTGCTGCTGTTGCAGTTGATGTTGTTGTAAATTGGAAAGGATTTGACTTTGTTGTTGCTGATCCTGAAGTTGGACGCTGTTAAGAACTTGCTGTTGCTGATTCTGTTGCAGCTGTTGAATATTCTCCATGATCTGCTGTTGCTGCTGTTGCAGCTGCTGTTGGTCTTGTGGCTGTAATATAAGCTGTTGCTGGATCTGCATGTTGTTGAGGACTTGCTGCTGTTGCTGTTGTAGATGTTGCTGCTGCTGCTGAAGGTTCCCAATGATTTGTTGTTGTTGCTGCTGCTGCTGCATTTGCTGTTGCTGAAACTGCTGTTGTATTTGTTGTTGCTGCTGCTGCTGTTGTATCTGCAGCTGCTGTTGTGCCGAGAGCGAATTATCTGTAGTTCCTAACCTCAGGCTGTTCATGTTCTCTTGGACATGTTGCTGAAGGGTCTCTGCAGAGGGCGTGGGGCTGTACAGCACAGAGTTCAGTTGCTGCTGGGCTACAGCTGCTTCTAACACGTGTTGGAGTGCGGTGTTGCCCCCGGCTTGTAGCTCCCTCACTGCCCTCTCAAGCTGGGCCACACCTTCCTGGGGGAACAGGGACACCTGTGGCTGTTGTGGCTGTGGCTGAGTAGGAGTTGCAATTTGTGGCAAGGCTACAACCACAACCCCTCCACCATTATTTGAACTGTCGGGTGGCAAGCTTTCCTGAGGGTCCCTGAGGAATTGCTGAGGGACGTCTGGTGTCACAGGGGGGATTGTGGTGTCTCCTGACACTGGAAAAGATGCCGTGGAGGTGATCTCTTGTTTCTGTATGGTGCCAAGACTCTCTAAGCTAGGGAAGACCGGAGGGGCCTGGGGAAGCTCCACGTCTTCCGGTTGTAGGGGCATCGGTGTCTGATAGGAATCTCCACCTGGAACAGGACTAGAGGTGAGCTCCAGGGTCGGCTGCACTGGGATAAGTGAGTCAGGGGGTGGCTAAGGAAAGACAAGAAAAAACACTGTTAACCATGTGCTGTGCTGAAGTAATTTTCACTTCTCGTTCTTCAAACAGGACAATATCTTACTTTGAAGACATCTGTAGCTGTTGGATTGCTGGACACCTCCATTGGCGTGTCCTCTTGTTTGAAAGGGAGGCCAGATGAGTCATTTTGCTCAGTGGTCATAGCTTTCATCTGACTATCAAATATACATGTTGTGACTAGCGAGGCCCCTTCTGATTTTATTGCCTGACCATTTGAGTTAGCATCTGTGGGAAAGAGCATAAACATAGAGCAGTTTTAAGGTTTCTGTACAATTAATTTCACTTCTTCAAAGTCTCCTGGTTCAGCTTACAAAATTTAGGGAATAAAGAGTTGATTTTTGAGAGGGATAAAAATCAGGAAGCAGCCAACATTTGCACAAGCTAGTTACTCTACCTGATTCCGGAGTGTAGGTGAAAGGCTGGGCGTCATGTGATCTACCGGCGTTGGTCATCACAAAGATTCCCACAGAAACGGAAGAAGTGATGGACTGATTGTGGAATGGAGGGACTGTCACAATCAAATGATTCTGGAAGACAAAGATCACAAAGCAAAACTCAAAAAGAGAAAGAACCAATGTCGACTGCATAATTTATCATGAAAAGATAAATTGCAGAGTTTTCATCACTTGCTGATCATCTACTTGAATTTACCTGATGGAAGAGGTCCATGTCTATCTTTGCCTCTGCTTGCCAGGAATTATCATCTGCACACACGAAAAGTGAAATAAAAACGATACATGTATTTTATTCTCCCATCAAACAAAAGCGTCCACCTGTTATAAATATTACACCAAACTGCATAGAGCACCTGCAATGTTCTCCTGAAAAACAACTTTGGTTCCTTTGAGGAAGTTCTTCCCAATGATGAAAACTTCCTCTCCTCCTTTAACTGAGCCACTGTGAAGACTCTTTTTCAGGATCTCTGGCACTCCTGCTGGCTGAGCTGCATGGAACAGAAGACAATCAAAACTCGCATTACACCCGAGTAAGCGTCTTCAGCAGGGCACATGAAAAGAGCTCAAACACAAAAGTATTTTTTTTTTATTATTAATATGATGAGACCAACGCAATTATGTGTATTCACAAAAAAGACTCCAAATCCTTAGAAACAACACAATTTTCCCAGGAAGCCAGACTGATTGTGGTGTTTTTACTTGTAGTTAGTGTTGTTTCTGAATTACTCACTGCAGAGGATGGGTGATGAGGGGGTCTGCAAAGTGAGCATGGATCCGTCAGGTTGAGGGATGGCAACTCTGAAGGCCAGTCTGGCACGTGTGCTCTTCTTTTTGGATCCAACCATGCCAATACGGGCCTCCACATCTGCATTACGCAGCTTCAAAATCCCTACGCAGTCCACCCTGTAGAAGTATGACAGGATGGGTTAAGAAGACAGGAATTAATAGATAAAATAATGCACAGAAATACACTAGATGCAAAGAAATCATTAACACGGTGAATTGACCCATCTTAATCTATCCTTACGCTAGAGTCATGTTGGTGCTGGGCTCAAGAGGGATCTCAATGACAGTGGTGCCCTCAATGTCCACCTCTGTGCAAGCGGTGGTGTTGCGTCCCGTCACTCTGCATGCCTGGTAGAAACCATGCGGCTTCACTCTGCCAGCATCATTTGCGACAAATACTTGCAGCACGACTGGTTCACTCACGCCTTCCAACTGTGGACAAGAAAAATTAGTCCAAAAGTGTAAATAACTCACCCACCACTACGGTAATTAAAAATAAAGGCAATGAAATGTTTGTCGTTTCTTTGGTTATATCGAAAAAGCAGCCCATGTATAAATCTATCCATCTATAAGATAAAACTTAACTGTCAGAAAAAAAAAAGCATCGATTAATTTCATCATTTTAACAAGAACCTGATACTAAAACACAGCAACAACTTTAAGTTGCGAACACTTGAGGAATGTGGATTGTTGTTATTGAATATAAAGCAACAGCTTCCTGATTATCCTTCCTGGTGTTCACTCGTAACATCTACATGGATGTTTTTAATTAATTTGTTTTTCTTTCATTTCTGTGAATAATAACCACAAAAACAAATAGGCTATGTAAACAATATACTATATGTAAAAACAAGCTATTGACGAAGCCAAATAGAAATTACTTCAACTAAACACTTTTGATGAGTCTGTCTATATGATCATTCTCTCCAGTGATCTACACAGGGTCTTGTTGGTGCTTATTCCACAAAAATCAAAAAACCAAAAACCCTCCATCGTAGGATTTACGATTTCATCACTATGTTAAAATGCAGACGGCAGATGGCCTTTGTAGTCCAACCTTGACAGTGGGGAATCCCTGCTGTGTCCGATCCTTGACTGAGCCTCTGCTGCCCTCGGTCAGGTAGCGAGCTCTGTGCTGTGTTTCTGGCTGAACCAAGATCTTTAGCTCCTTTCCATCACTCCTTTGGGGGAACTGAGCACACAGTGACCCACCTTTCACTGCAGTCCCTGACTCAAGAGAGCTGAAGGGCAACACAAACGATAATTACATTAATATGACATCCAGAAATCAGATCATAGAGGAAAATAATTGAATTAAAAGACCTTGACTGTATCCCGACAAAAGGACAGAGGTACTCTGATTTAAAGTGACACAGTGTGCTTGGACAAGGGTCACCCCACCTGGCCATAGGACTGTTCTTGTCTGTGCCCAGCTGGGACAGGACAAAGTGAGGGGCTTTGGCACTGTCAGCATCAAAGACATCCATGCTGTCCTCTGGAGGGGCCGGCTTTGGGCCGGGCCGCTGGCGGGGAGTGCGTTTTCGAGACTTGCGCGGCACCTCTGTGTTGTCGTTGTAGGAGACGGAGCTGACCAGGCTGAAGTTGGAGACAGAGTCGTCAGCCCACATGCTGCTGCTGTGCTCCGAATCTGGACCTGGTGCGCCGGATCCGCTGGGCTCTTCTTGGCAAGACATCTGGCTGTCGTCAAACAGATCCTCAGGTGGCGGAGATATGCTCAACACGGGCCTTCGCTTTGATGGAGTGTTCTGCGGTTGCTGCACTCCCAACCCCGACAGCGCGCCTCCTGACCCCGTGTCCCCCACTGTGGTGTTTGCTCCAAGGTTGCCTCTGCCATGGGCAGATACAGCACCCTCCATCTCTGGAGCTCCAGCTCCATCTCCTCCGCCGGAGTGGAGATGCTGGGCGACCTTGAGGTGGTCTGAGGATGAGGTAGAGGGGCCAGAGGATGGCGCGCCTATGGCCGGAGAGGAGGAGGTGGAGGGGCTGGAGGTGGAAGAGGTGGCATCTGTAGTAGCATATATAGATTTAAAAAAAAAAAAAAAAGTTAGAACAGATGTTCAGCACAGAGCAGGCTAGCAGTCCCATTCAAGCAGCTGAATTTGTGCATGATTTGTATTGATTTCCCCTCTTCCCAACTCTAATTTCAACAGACTGTTGTGGGTTACGTGCTCTCACTGTGCATGCGAGAGCTGTCAAGCATTGATCAAATAAATCTGAAGTTAAAGTTGAGAAGGGTACTATTGGTCCCACAATGTTCTGATTCCGACAAAATCCTCTCAATTAAAATCATTGTGACAAAACTGACATGCTTTGTTTACGAAAACAAAAGCAAGCTACGAATTGTTACATACACATTGCCAGAAAGAAAACAGAACAAAATCTGGTCAAACTTTCTTTTACAGCCAAATTTGCAAGCTGAAAATGTGGCGCCGAATTAAACTTGCCAGGGTAACAGTACAGTTTGTGCAATGTGCATTCAGTAGTAAACAATAGTTTGCGCATGCCAATTGGTAGATTTGGTTGGGACTGAGCGTAGCCATGGAGACAGAATAAACAAGCCTCTGACCTATGGAGCAGTGAACTGCAGACCATTTTATATGCAGACACTCCCTGCCTCAGAGGGAACTTCCTGCAATAAAAACGAGACAGCCAATGAGCAACAAGAGAGCTGATCATTCAAGACTCAACTTCTGTCAATCAGTAAATTGGAGGAGTTAATGTACTGGAGGAAGGAGCAACCTTTGACGTTCATCATTTATAGACACTTGGAAGCATGTTGGCTTGGCTAACTGATGAGCTAAAGGACATTAGAGTACACATGCTTTTGATCAGCTCTGCTTAGGGCCAGATGGGTCAAACACAATGGTAAAACTGTAGCATTAACAAAAGCTCTCTCTCCAACATGACTGTTGACCAGTTAGTTTGCTCTTCACATTTAACCAAATACTGGGCTCACTCGCAGTTAAAGCCGATAATGGTTGCCCTTAAACATGATCCAAAGTTATATTGCCAATGTTCAATTAGATTTTGAAAGACAGTCCAATGGTTGCTAAGGTCAGGAAAACAGATGTGTCATAGTTACTGAAAATGTCAGCTGCTAGTATTAAACATGGCAGACAATTAATTATTTAGCTGCAAAGCTCAAACAGAGAACCTGCATGCTGCATGAGGTTGTACTGTTGAATGTGTGAATGACAAATGTGCAATGGCTGTTTCTGCTTATGGGATTTGATAAAAGGCATTCAAAAATCTACACCCAGTTTTAAAACTGACAAGTAGAAATGGACTAATTTGACAGAGTTAAGTACTTCCAGTAACTTCAGAACAAGATGAGGGAGAAAAAAATATACAACTGAAAGAAGCTCAATATCCATAATGCAATGAAGAGAGTCTGCAAAACAACATGTCTGAGATGACCGCTTAAGCCAAAGAACAGGTTCTGCTCCATCTCTAAGGCTGGACCACCAACAGTAGAAAAACAATTAAGCACAAGCATCAAAAAGTTTTGCTGCTGAAGAAAATGACGGACCAAGAAGAAAATTAAAGACCAAGCTTGTTAGCATGCTATTAATGCAAACACTGGATGTCTTTAAACATTATGCAGAGTAAAATATTTCCGGGGAAAAGAACCCTATGACTTTTCTTAGTAACCATAAATGAATTTTACATGACATGACATCTAAATCCAATGACTTATGAAAGTATGTTTTTGTTAAATTAAGTTTATCTGATTTCATCAGTTTTCTTAAAGAGCTGAAATTTTCAGGATTTTTGTCATTCTCTGCTGTTAGATGAAGAAAATAAAACACATCACAGGGTCACCCAACACTGACCAGGTTGACCAAGGCTAAAAACAAGCTTATGATTTATTAAAAAGAAACAACAACAACAACAGATGCTTGTTTCTTAAATACTGCACACAAATGTACATTCCTCAAAGTATATCTGAATGCAGTTCAAGTCCAGCTGACACAATGGGACCCCACAACCTCCAATTTGCTCTGCTGTATCACATGATATATTATTATCCACACACTGTGACGCCATCCGTGCTAAAGTCCTCTCATTTAAATACAACACTGGGCTTTATATGAAGAGCCCAGAAGTTGATGAAAAGGTGACGTTGTCCCTGACACTTCTAGAAGGTCACATTGGTGCCTTCACCTCTTTGGGACGACTGATCCCAGATTATGGTTTTCATAGGCTGAGCAGGTAGCTCACCTGATGCCAAGGCTGCAGAGGGGGGAGGTCCCGCCTCTCCCCCACTCTTCTGACTCATGGCGGGTGGGTCTGTCTGGGCGGACGACGGCTGCAGCTGGAGTTCTTTGGGGAGGAGGTCATATACCGACTCTGCCGTAACACATGAAAAACAGAACATTGATTATTTTCTGAGAAAACATAAACCTTTATTACAGGCCTGTGTAATTAGACGTGACCTGCATGTCCACTTCGGTGTGTTCAGGAGACATGGTGCATACTGAAATTAGCTTTGGCAAAACTGCCGACATTAAATAAAAAAATCTGCCCTTGATATGAGTTAACCTAAACCAGTGGTGTCCCAGTTTAACCTCATAAACACAGAGCCTACCGGCTTACAGTATACCATTCTACACCTCAAGGCTAAGTTCAGTGGCAGATTTTATTTTGGCCTGAAATGTAAGTTAGTACTGAGCTGCCTGGAAATAGTAGAGTAGATTTCATTGATCGCAACGGCGGGGGGG
>OMNM01063646.1:0-22704 GCA_900302745.1 Parablennius parvicornis | reverse complement strand
GGAAACTTCATTAGGTCAGACTATGTAATTTAAATGCTCAAAACAAGAAATATAGCTTTATTGGTGTTAAGAAATCCTACAGCTGTAACCCACTTCCATTTGGTTGTTTGGCATCTCTCGCTTTTCAGTAACTGGCAAAAATAAAACTGGACCAAGTACAAACCTGACCCTCATGGCTGGAAATCCTCCCACATCCCCAAAAATGTCTGGAATCAACACTTACATAACACAAGAGTATCTTGTGATGAACAAAATTTGCCTCATGGGGTTTAGTGTAATAAAAGCCGCAGAGTCCAGATAATGTTTGACGGTAACGTGGTAACGATTTCCAGGAAACATAACGGACTACTGCAGCTACACTGGAATTACCCACTTCTGACGGCAGATAAACACATGAGTAGCGCGGTTGCTAAGAAACAAGCGCCTATCAACACCCTGACATGGATCTTTCAGCTGTGCATTGGCGGCGTATAGTAGTCATCCAACACTCGGCTATGACTTGGCACCAGCAGAATGAAGCAGAGGAAGAAACACAATCTTGCACTTTCGTGACGTCAGCGACGCTGTAGCGTGAGCAACGCCACTTGAGTTCACACAGAGAGCCACACAAAGCGCTGCAGTTCAACAGAAAATCACACAAAACTGCTGTGATGGAAACACAAACTATGGTCATTCGGAGCATATCTCTCACGCTCACCGAGGATCCTGAACAAGGAGCAGCACAAACCCAGAGCCAGGAAATTACTTGAAATAGGCATAATCGAAAATACTGAGGGAAACATTTGTGGTTAATCATCTTTTTGGAAACACTGTTTTGTGTAGGCAGATGTTTAAAAGGTGTCTTTTAGCTCAGTAACATTGTCAACACATGTCAAAAACATTAGGAATGTTATTTCATGCTGAAATCTCATTTTGAGTGAATTGTCTGATTCTGTTAGCACAGATGTAGTTTTTTTAAAAGAACGTCAAATAAAACGTTTATAAAAACACTTGCCTCAGACACCAGGTTGTATAATACACTTATTGTGGCCTTGAAGTAAACCAGTTAAGTGAGAATGTTCTTCATCATGAGCCTCTATCTTTGTCCGTTGTTCATGGTGTGAAGAAAGTGGGCCTTTGTTACTGGACGCGTTCCAGATCAACTGGCCACCCAAAATGACCTCAGCCTTAACTCATGCTCGTTTCAAACAAGAGAAGTGGGTATGATGTGGGGCAGCGGAGTGTGTGTTCCAGCCTACACGTCTCTACCACAGAACAAGTCTCATTCAAATACAATTCGACCGCAGTTCATACACTCAGGACCCAAGTTAAGTGGTAAGAACATGGCAAACTATTGCAAGGATAAAAGAGGAAAAAGACCAAAACTGACATCTTGTGACCCAAGTTGGAAGGGAGATCACAGAATCAGGCTGTGTGAAAGGTGTGGGCCTGATAAAACTGAGCAAACAGTGGGTTACAGCAAGCCGCAGAGCAACCAGCGAGGATCCAGTAAACTGTAAAGGAGGTCATTGTTCATGTGATTGTCATCAGGACAGAAACACGCCACTATGAAGATATTTATAAACGGAATAGTCTCATCAGTGCGCTATTCAGCAGAAAAAGACTTTATAAATATACGTTACTGAGTGGAGAAGAGACTATCATGGAAAAAAATGTCCCTCTCAAAATAAGAAAAAAAAAATTATTTCAAGGTACTTTGACCAGTATTTTCAAGTATTTTCTATCTTGTAATGAGACACAAATGCAAATTTTGTAAAATACTTTTTCACTCAATAGATTCAGGTTAGTATACTAATCTTATATACTAAGGATACTAATCTAAATCTGTTTTTGAGTAAAAAAGTATACTTTTTTTTTTTTTGCATTTGTCTCACATTACAAGACAGAAAGCTTGAAAATACTGTTAAAATGTAGCTTAAATTAAGTATATCCAGCGAATTTTAAGATTTCAATATTCTAAATATCTTGTCTTATTTCAAGATATCTTGGCAAGACAATTTTCATTTGATCTAATGGCAGATCAGATTTTTCCCCCAGTTATTTTAAGGTACTTTGACCTTAAAATAAGTGGGAAAAAAAAGAGATTTTTTTTTTCTTATTTTCAGAGGGGCCTTTTTTCCAGTGTATGAACTGAAAACAATGAGGCAAACATAGCTTAGAACTCCACTCATTAATACATGTTCAAGCTATTTACAAGTACTGTATAGAGGATTTAGAAATGACAGCCAGTGTAAAGTGTCATCGACCATAACAGAGAGAAAAAACTGCTTACTGTGTGTCTGCCACACATCCAGCAAGTTAGCAGCAATGTAGACATTTAGAGCACACGTTTATCAGACAAATATGGTTAGTAAACCATGCAAAAACACTTACTGATACACAATGAAGCTCAATCACTTTTACTACATACGTGTACAGCCTGGATTTGAAGTTTGAATGTACTCCTGAGCCCAGCCCCGGGAGTGAACAGCATGCAAAGCAGAATTTGTATAAACAAACTGCTCAGCTAAACACATTTGTAAAAACTACCACCTCAAAAAAAGAGAGAAATAAATCAATTAGGAGCTCTGTGAAGACAAAAAAAAGATGAAAAGCAGAACTACATTGCATAAGTTTACCTAATGTTGCAAGCAGTGACTGTGGTACACTTTTTTAGCTTGAATGACATGACGTCCCATCCTGCCTTCATCTTCAGTATCTTATTGTTGAAGACTGTCCTGCTACCACATACTGATGAGTTCCAACACATATGATCAGAGAAAAGTGTCCCAGCTGTGAAATGTAAACACAGACCCGCTCTTCATGAAATCTAATATAGACATGGAGTCTTCAGAAAGAGTCACATGTCAAGGGAAGACATAACAGCTGTACTGTCAAATAAGTCTCTGTTCAGCAGAAGTTTAATTTTGTACCGTTTCCAGTGAATATGGGACACTAAAAGCATTCCTGGAACGGATCATGATACATGACCCACTTGTTTCAAAGAAGTCAAACGATATGTACAATTAAAAAAAAAAAACTAAATCTACCAGCTTAAACATCCCATAATTGTGTGTGCTAAAGAAACAAAGATAAACGAAATGGCCCGAATGGCCCTGAACAAAGGTTTACATACTTTTGACTCTCTGGCCTGATAATACACTAACAGATGGCACAAACAGGTCCTAAAATCTAAGAAAAGAAGCTTTCACACTTTAAACTTGTTTGATTGTGATTTCAGTCCACGCACATTTCTTCAACTCCTGTTATGCTGGATTTTGAGAAAAGGGGAAAAGGAGAGATTTGTCAGGAACTGGTGTGAAAAGAATTAAAAAAAAAAAAGAGAGAGCTTCGGAAAAGCTAATCATTAGTGATTACATTCAGTGGAAGATTAGGGGTCATTTGGATAAGTAGACACAGTCAGGAAGACTGAGAGTTCAGCCACAAATGGCAGGAAATCTTTTGGGCTGCATACAAAAAAACAAAAAAAAAAAAACAAACTACACATATTTAGCCTTCTCTGCAAATAATGGTGTGGCTTTTTCAAGAGACAGAGTAATAAGAGATGTTAAGAATAAATAGTATACACAGTGTAGTTTCCAGAAGGAAAAAAAAAGGCTGTTACTGTACAATACCACAAAACACCACTCTAATAGTTTGCCAAGTAACATCTTGACAGTCCCAAAAAAGTTGTGGAAACCGAGTCATTTGCAGTCCTGAGACCACAGGAGAACTTTATGGTCAGAGCCACAAACACAATGTTGGGAGGGGAGTCAACCACGCCTTTGATTAAAAGCACACCATTCATACCAAGAAGCACCAAGGTGGCTTTCTGCTGTTTGGACGCATGTCAGATACGTGGTGCACAGAGAACTGAGTTTGAATAAATGAGAAGAGGAATGCTGCATGTTATCAGAATGTAATGGAGGACACTCATCACTCATCAGCCTGGAAGCAACACAAAGGAATTCCTCAACTAACTAAAAACAAAACGAGACAGCCCTTCAATGGCAACTGTGGGCTTAAGTCAAGGTCTTGAAGTGGCCGTCACGATCTAATAACCTCGGTGAGACAGTCTCGAAAGAAAGCAAATGCCCATTTGATGTATGACAACCCAAGGATCTGGAGGCTTTTTTTTGGTGGTGGTGGTGGTGGTGGTGGTGGTGGGGGCAAAAACCGACAAGCAGTCAAATTCAAAGCCGTCACTTGACTACATGCCAAAATGGTGCGACAAAGGCAGAAAAGCAGTAGTCACAATGAAGCAATGCAAACATTTACACAGGGAAGCTCCATTTTCTCTAGTGCTGGGTATACAAATATTTGGATAGAGACAAAGTTGTTTTGTTTTTCTTCCAATTTTGGTTCTGGACATAACCACGATGAATTCTAAATGAAACAATTCAGATGCAGTTGAAGTGCAGACTTTCAGCTTTAATTCAATGGGTTGAACATGAAGATTGCATAAAGACAACTCCTGCATTTCAGAGGCTCAAAAGTTATTGGACCAATTAAATGACTTGAAAATAATAGGTCATTTATAATATTTATAAAAAGAAATTGCTGGCAATGACTGCCTGAAGTTTTGAACTCATCACCAGGCGCCGGGTTTCCTCCTTTTTAATGCTCTGCCAGGACTTTACTGCAGCAGCTTTTAGTCGCTGCTTGTATATGGGCCTTTCTAATCCAAGTTTAATCTTTAACAAGTGAAGTGTTCTATTGGATTGAGATCAGGTGACTGACTTGGCAATTCAAGAATACCGTTCCACTTCTTTGCTTTAATAAACTCCTGGACAGCTTTGGCTGCATGTTTTGGGTCATTATCCATCTGAATCATCATGAAATGCTGCCCAATCAACTTGGCGGCATTTTGCTGCATTAGAGCAGACAGTATGTCTCTGAACACCTCAGAATTCTTTGTGCTGCTTCTGTCCTGTGTCACATCATGAATAAACACGAGTGACTCAGTGCCACTAGCAGCAATGCATGCCCGAGCCGTCACAATGCCTCCCCCATTGTTTAACTGTTGATTCAGTCTGTTTTTTATTATGAGCTGCTCCACATCTTCTCTAAACTTATTTTCTTATCATCATTCTGGTAGACGATCGTGGTTTCATCTGTTCAAAGAATGTTCTTCCAGAAAAAAAGCAAGTTCAACCAAGCCTTTCTATTCTTGGTTCTTATGAGTGGCTCACACCTTGCAGTGAACCATCTGTATTTACCTTCATGCAATCTTCTTTTTATGGCAGACTTGGCTATCAGGACTCCGACCTCCTCCTGTGAAGGGGTTTCTCTTCACCATGGAAGTCCACGTCTTTTAGCATTGCTGGGTTCACCAGGGCTTTCTCTCTTTCCAAACTGTAGATTTTGCCACTCCTAACATTGGAGCAATTCCTTTGACCCCCATGTTGTCAGCACAGTCTTCCAACCCCGAAATCAACTCCAGACCTTTTATCTGCCCAATTGATAAATGACACAACGAAGGGCTTTCCAACACCAACCTATGAAATGACTTCTGAGTCAATTGTCCAATTACATTTGGTTCTTTTAAAAAGAAGGTGGCCCATTTTAAGGGAGCTGGAATTTAGAAGCTCAGAGGCTCAGAGTCTGCATATTATCTCCAGGTCCATTTTATAACTATCATTGGAATAGGTTTCAGCAAACAAGCAAAAAAAAAAAAAAAGTTATGTTAATGTCCAAATATTTAAGGACCTTTGAGGAGAAAATGATGGTCTTCTAAGTTATTACATAGCTGATTTTGAATGTTTCTTCAGCCTAATCTCACACCATTCTCTAAATATCCGTTCACATCCTACAAAGCTCTCTGAAGGCGTACAAACATTGAAGCCTTACTGCTTAAAAAGTGGGCCGCACCACTTTAAAGGCAGCCGGGTAGGAGGCTGACTTTAACCTACACTCGGAACAATTGAATTACGTCATTGCATAGTTATGCCCTGCTCACATTACACATGCCGTAACGGTTTATCCAAATGACAAGGCCACCAGTCCATTTTGATTCATTGCAGCTGGCTCAGAGCAATGATGAGGGATGAGAGATGAATAGACAATTCATGAGTGCAATGTTTTTAGTTTTTTTTTTTGCAAAAAAAAAAATACAAAATTGCAGACCAAGAATGTTTCTCAGTGCCCAACAATGGCTGCTTTAATTACATTCTTGAACACATAACACTACGCTCAAGCCAGAGTGCAGACAAAAGAGCTACTCACTGCACTCAAAACCACAAAGGCAGATATTTTTGACCATTTGAGCCATCTCAGTTTACCTTAGGCAGAAATTACTTCAAGGCATTGCTCAGTATGTTTTGGATGACCATCTTGTTATCAAAAGTGCAAAGATAAAAGAGCCAATTGCATGGATGAAGCCGACATTGCAATCCAATTGCTACCATGCATTCCTACCACACGTACGGCAAAAACAACTCTAGATAAGGCTTGTCATGCTGACAGATCATCTCAAAGACAAAACGGTCAGTGATCACCGAATAATTATGGCTTTTAACTACATCCCAGAATTGTTTTTTTTGCCGTTTTTAAATCCAAGTAAAGATGGCAGCCTGCCTGCAAACCAGGACAGAAAACAGAGGTACAACTTGGAACAGAGATGAATAATCAGCATTCTTTAGTTTTTGTGGCAATTGTAGAGACTTTTGTTATAACAGTATATGTCACATTAGCTAATACAAGAAAAAACAAAACAGCTCTGTGATCCAAGTGTGCTCCTTATGTAACACACGAGGGGCATAAAACTAGGCTACAGCAAAGCATGCCATATGCATCTTTTAAATCCTTCTAAAGCAAGTTGTGTGGTTGTCAATCTAGTCTAATAACGCTGTGAGAAAAGATGAGCTGAACGAGAACACCAACTGACATTGAGCCTTAAAAAGTTACAAGGCAGTATGCTTTAAAGGGAACATGGCCCTTTTTTTCCTGCTGCGTCTTCAGACATCTGACAGTAAACAGAGCTTAATAGATGCAAGCACAGACTTGAATAGACTCAACTCAGGAACAGAACAGAAATAAACTTATGTTTCACTGAGATGACTTCCATTTTTTTTTTTTTTGCACAGTCATTCTCAGAATATATGAAATGAACAATAGCGAACAGATTGTTCCTTCTAAACACGTGAAAAAAGCCGTAATTACAATTTAATGGTAAGATCATCAAAGCTGGCAAAGGAATTTGGTTTTGAGTTTACCCAACCAGCCTTATAATGTCCATGTTCAGGATTATATTTGGTTTCCTACAATGAAAAACAATAGAGGTGAATGGAGTGTCAAACATTTGAACAACTACATCCCAGATATCAAATTGTCCAAACTATTCAATGACTGTGGTCGAAACCAAAATCAACATTTTAAATGATCTCTCCTGGTGTAAAGTACACCGAAATGTAAAAAAACCCAACAAAAAACATGTCGTGTTTTTTTTTTGGGCATCTTGAAATAATGAAAACAATACTACTGAACTCTGCTTCAATTGGTTCTACATACCTGCAGAAAAATCTAAATCCTGGCTACCAGTGTTTCTATTCAGACTTCTACTAGCAAAAAAACGTCCGCACTCTTTCTACAGCCTTCAGCAAGTTTTCACAAATTAATCCTTGCATTAGGGCTTTAGGCTAATGCTACTTCACCAGCTATAAGGTAGCTTACTACTTCCCTCCTGCAACACTGACGCTGGCTCAGGTTTCTAATTTTACTGTCATGAATTCTTCCAAAAGTACCAAGTGAATAAATTAGAGATGACAACTTACTTGATAACTATAGTAAAAAAGTAAAAGGATGTTCTCAAGATTATTCTAGGGGCTGGATTAACCCACCGGCCATATGTTTAACACCTTGGCCTCATTTCACCACTACATTCATGCTTTCACTTAAAATAAAAATCTAAACAATGCAGCAACAACAAGTTTGAGTACATATTTCATTCATATTGGAAAAGACTGAACAGCAGTGTACTGTACATTCATGCACAGCAAAGTCAAGATGACAAGATTTTAAATCCGAAAGGCAGTTTAATAAAATTAAATGTCCAAAGGTAATAAATCAGAAGCTTGAAATTCAAGGGAAATTTACCAACATAGTCGACAAACACGGACCAACACTGCAAATGGGAACTGCAAATAGACTCAAGGACGAATTCCAAAGCACAAACAGATTCACAACAAATAGTAAAGTGCTCATATTAATTGAAAATCAAATTGTTATTGCAATGCTCAACTGTGCTTTCATATCATGCAGCCCCGAGAAAGGTGTGCCACCTTGGATCAAACTTAACTGAGACATTCACAGCAAATCAAGTCATTAGGTTGTTAAGATTTCTTTGTATGTCACTGTGCACCGTATACAGTACCCAATGAAACCACCAAAGGATATGTACAATATATAATGCACTATTTTTCTGTATCTAAATGGAGAATTCTCTTTTTTTATTTTTTAAAGTAGGATAAAGTATCATGTATTCACAGCTCGTTATCAATTTACATTAAACCCCAGTTTTTATGTAAATTCTATCATTTAAAGAGTTAGAGAGCTACTAAAGTCCTGAGTGATGAGTCATAGACGCTGATTATGTAAATGTGGCCTCACGAATCTGCCAAAAGACCTGAGGACTGTATCATGAAAAGAGTTCAACCCAGTCTCTCTTTCTTGGGGTCATTTTGCTTCAGCTAGGCTGTGGTGGATAAGTGGCTTTTATGTAGCAGGTTATGAAATAGTTCTACTCACGATTAGCCAGTTACAATGGGTTTCTGTGGGGGCCGTGACCTCGTCAGAAGAAAGAACTTAATGTAAAAAAAAAAAAAAAATGCTTGCAAATCGATTTTGAAAAACAAACCAGATTGTAATTACATACCCAATACAACAAGATCATCCTTAAAAAACAAAAAAGTTAAATTTTCAAACAAATCTGGGGTTATTTATTAATATAACTACATTAAATGATTCAGGAGGATGGATCATCAAGCTTTTCCTTCTTCTTTTTTTTTTTTTTTTTTTACCTCCATCCCTTCATAAGAGCTTCAAAAATGTTGCAGATATAATAGCAATCCAGACAAAGTCAAACTGCTGCTGCCATATAAAAAAGGAGACGGAAGACAAAAGTGGTTCAAACCTGGTGAACCGTTCACTGTGTGAATTGTTTCAAAATAAAATGGCATCACATAGTTTGGTTCTACTCACCCAAATGTGCATGACATAATCTTACAAAGTTTTTAAATAGCAGCTTTGGAATAATAATGATGTATAGACTCGAACTTCACAATATTAAGTAAACAAACAAGAATGATGTAATTTGTTATAAATAAAAACTAGAGAATATGATATTAGAGCAGCTCCTACCAACAGAATTTATGAAGCGGGGCAGTTTTTCTGCACTGTGGCTGCCAGGTATAAAATCATTAAAGATACCAATCAACCTAAATGAGGTCATCACATTTTTTTGGCTAAATTAATCACAATGAAATCACATTTTTGTCCATATTCAAAATTCTGTCACTTTCATTTCTCAGAGCATTAATGCATGTTGATATTAGGGTAAAGATACATACTCTGCAGCCCAAGTAAAAGCAGACACAACTCTTAAATCCTGTTGAGAATCAAAAATATTGTGGGTGTTTGTAAAGTACATGCGGTTATTCGATTGTGATTTAACTTTATGTGTCGTCATTCCAATTGTCAGATCTGCTTGAGATCATTTACAGAGGTTAATAATAAAGCAAGCATCCTAATTCAACCGATCTTGATAGTTCCATGCCTTGATTACTAGTAAATAGGTCCATATATCCAGTCATCTGATTGGGCTAGTATAGCATTGTGATAAGATAGTAATGTAGCAGTTAAATGATCGAATTGCAAAGTAAAGCTGCACCCAAGTAACTACTCAACCTACTAAGCTTACCAAGTATTTCTGTGGTGTCACTTGAGATTTCACCAGTTTTGTGCTCTCACGTGTTCAATTTGACTTGCGTTAAGACGGCAACTCAATCTTTGATGAGTGCGTCTGTTACTTTGACCCCAGTCCAGCACACAACCAATTACAGAGATATAAATAAACAGTCACAATACGATACAGTGTGGTCATATGGGATGCTCAAACAAGCACTTCAGCCTAGCTGATGCTTTTTGCTGGCTCATCAGTGCCCCAGACACAGCAGTCATTCATATGTGGGACCAGCAGGACAGACGGTAAGAAAGTTGAGAACAAGCTTGGTAGAAATGTTATACGGTTATCAAGTGATCAAAAAGGGGGACTGAATCTAAGACGGTTGGTAGCTGTGTGGCGCACCAATGTCTTAAGAGAATGCAAAATGCATTAATCCAGGAGTGTCAGGTTTCCACTGTAAGAGCAGAACACAACACACCTTGATCATTAATAAGAAACAGCATGATGGCCTCCAGTAATGAGCAACTTATTCAAAGGGTTTTTTTTTTTACACATTAGAATCATGCACATGTTCAAAGATGGGGAAATTATTTGGAAACAAACCCCTGTTAAACCTATAAACAAGCTCCCAGTCTTCTCTTAGACGATGCAGCAACACCCTTCTAATAATAACATAACTGTAGGATGACACGTGTGAAACGGTATTAAGAGACGGACTGGATTTTGGCATTGGAGGGGCCTATAAATCCTGACAGGCAGACACCAAGGGCCCTGAGCCTTCCAGAGCCAAATAACTGGATTCTTTCAGTGAAACCAGAGACTGTGAGGAGGATAACTCTGGCTCGGCTCTACTAAACAAACCATAACAAGAGGGACTGTCAGCCAACACGAAACAAGGGCAACATACACAACTGCCCTGCACTACTTTTCATCCTGGGTAATACTCAAGGCACATTCACATATATAGGAAATTCCGTTCAAGCATTAAACCCATTGAAGAAGAAAAAAAAGAAAAAAAACCCCCCAGTGCTTGGAAAACGACCCCACGCAGCTACGTTAGCACGCATGCACTTAACATGATGCTAGCCGTCAAACCTGAATGACAAACCCGCGACATGATCGCACCGATCAGAGGAGCGACCCAGCCTTTCATGTTCCTCCATGTGCGGGACGAGGATCACTAACCGGGCAAGGTTAGTGTTCTGCACGCCAGACCAGAATGGAAACCGACAACCTGGGCTAATAGCTCGGCTGGCTAACGGTAGAACGGAGGCTAACTACTGCTAGCTAGCAGCTTAACAACACAATCATAACCACAACCACACGGCACGAGGACAAAACGACTGGCGAACACCCCCCGAGAGTCACAATCTTACCTTTAGAGTATAGAGATTTAGGGGAATTGAGGTCGATATCCGAGCTAAGGAGGGATATAAAATCAGAGGGCATCGCAGCGCTTCATCGAGGGGAGGAGAAGCGGACACTCTTTAGTAGAAACCCAAGTCTGCTGCCGCCTGCCAATAAATGTTCACCTTTCACCGGCGGAATGTATTAACGGACACAGGATGACACCCAGACAACCTCAAGGCGACAGAACCAAAACTTTTAATACTAAAAGACCGTTATCTAGCACGTCTCACATTGGTGTGTGTGTCTGCTGAGAGGAGACACGTTTCGTGCTACGTTGAGACTAACACACACATACACACTTACACGTACACACTCACACATACACACAGGGGACTACAGTTGGTCGGCCCACGTCGTGCCCCTCCTCTTTCTGCACGGAGCATGCGCACTGGATCGAGTGAACTATAGAAGCCTTGACAGATGAAGATAGAAAGTAATAATGTGAATAGCTTGATTTTCTCTGACCATCGTGGGGTCTCATTCAGACTCTCTATTGAAGTCTGTATACACGCAGTATTTTACATGCTGCTTCTTATACATTGGACAGTATCTTTTCCTCTCCTTCTTGCTATGATGCTTTTAATATATATTAACATGCAGCACTTTGGCCACAGAGTAGTCTATCTCTTTCTATCCAACTTTTAACCTCAAATGTATCCTGACGATCTTATCCCACCAACCATTGGTTAAAAGGCACAGTACCACCTGGAGAGGTCACGGGTGCAAATGCCCTTTGAAGCCAAAGCACCCCAAAACATCTCAAGCAGACAAAGGATAAACATGCAAATTCCTCTCTCAACCAGACATTGAAGCTGTAAGGGAACCAGGGTGAACAACTGCTCAACCTTTTCCTACCTCCTTGTTGATATTCATATTTGACTAATTTCTAAATACATAGGCTTGTGGGATTGTTTGTATGATTAATCATTCCCACTGAAGACTGTCCAAGACTCAAATTGCCTTGCTAATTCAAGACACGTAGATCTCAGCTTGAACTGTATCTGGAAGTTTCTGACATTGTCAATGCCACAATTAAATAAACTGATGGTTATAAATGCACATTCTCATTCATCTAGGTAGGAGGCATCTCAAGGCAAATTGATTCAGGCCAATTGGACTAGTCGGTCATGTCATGGCAGAAGTTTCGACCCTTAAATGGCTTAATCTGCTCGTGCTGTTCCCTTGGCTAGCCAGCCTCCCTCAATCAGTCTTATCATCAATGGTTGAAAAAATACATGTGTAAATAGTCGGACTTCAATGGCATAGAAGTTTAAAAACAGTGTTGTCACATCTTATTAGGATTTGTGACAACTTAATCAGAGATGGATGTTTACTCCATTTGATAATTGAAAAAACACTTTTGTGTTTCATGCCACACAAAAATTGAATGACCTTTATCTTAGTCTAGCATTTATAGCTATTTGAATAATAGCAATATGAATGGCTGTGAAGAACTTTCCGAATATGCTTTTAAAATACTTGTAGTTTTCCCACAACCAGGATACACGAGAACCTATTGTAACACAAAACTGAAAAAAAAACAACCTTTCCTGATAAAAGAAGAAACCTCTATTTTAACTTTAAGGTTGTTTTATAATATGTACATCGTATACCACACATGTCTTAGTGCATAGTTTACTGACAGGCAGTACATATGTCCATATGATTGTTTTATCATCCATTCACTTTTATCCATATTTTATAAAGTGTTATCCAACTTATGGGGGCTGGGACATATCCCATCTCAATGGTAAACCCTGGGCAGGTCCTCAGTCCTTGACATGGTGAACAGCGAGAAAGACAACCACAAACTCTCACCCACAGCATGCTTAGAGTTACCATTAACCTCAAATGGATGTTTTTCAACTGTTGGAGGAAACCAGAGTCACTGGAGAAAACCAGCACTTGCACAAAGAGGACATGCAAACTCCACACAGTAAGGCTCCCTGAGGATTGCTCCACTGTGAGTGGAGAGTACTAACCACTGCACCACCGTGCTTTTTGTCCATCCATCTTTTATACTGCTTTTTCCAACTTGGGCCGTGGGGCAGTGGAGCTGATTGTAGCTGACGATGGGTAAATGCAGGTTGCACCCTGGACAGATCATTGGTTTATTGCAGGGCAAATACAAAGAGACATATAACCACATCCAATAACATCCAATAACATTCACACTTATAGGGGGATAATCACCAATTTCTTTAAAATGTTTTCGGACTATGGGAGAAAACAGGAGAAGCTTCCTTAAGAATCCAAGCACAAATGCACACATGGGGAGAGCTTGCAGAAAGCATTAGACTGAAACTGTTGATAAAGTCGTAGTGATCGGAAAGTGCTAACTCCTATTTCACTGTGGTAATGAACAGGGCTCAGCATTAACACTTGACAGTCCACCAAATGTGGCTGAGAAAAGATGTGAGAAATATAATACCTTCACTGAACATGTTTTACTAGACATGACTAAACATATTTGCCATCAATGGTGGATTAAATAAAGGTCTGAAAATGTGGTCGACAGACAAATAATAAACAATTCTGTAATTATCAAAATAAATCTGATTTTATTTACTATATTGTTGATAAATTAACTGCCATCAAAAGCATTCCGAATCTAGTTTTGGGGGTCACTGACACAGATTTAATGGTAATTCATTTAAATTAGATTGTAACCTAATTTCCCAGTTAATAAAAAAGAAAGTTGTGGACAGTGAAAATACTGAATGGCTAGTCACTTTTGGAATCTTACTTGCTGCAGTCACTGGTAAACAAAATGGTTAGTACTGAGCCCTGCTTAATGAGATGTAGCACCAATGGGAAATGAAAGAAGAGATTAACTACATATACGATACTCATTAATTCAATGCATTTGTCATTTTTAAAAGTACACATTAACAAAACTATTGTGAATAGAATGCACTGTGACATGGGCATACTATGACACATGAAGTCCCTGTTGCCAGATTCATATGTCTGTTTGTGTATACCATTATAATCCTTTTAGAACAGAACAGGATGCTTTTATTATCATTGTAAAATGTCGAAGACACCTGGAGAGCGGCTCCTCTCACAGTGCAATTGAACCAAATAATGCAATACTGATAGGTAAACTGTACTTTCATTAACTTTTTATTGCTTAGGCTAGTGGAAATTGTTAATATTGATGTTATCGCTGATTCATGCATGTCTGTGTTAATCACAGTTAGCTATTGTTACCCTTGCAAGGCCGCGAGATGTCTGCGAGGAACATTTTATCTTACTGCATTCCTACCTTCTCAGTGCTTACAGAAGAGCCGGTGTCAATCTGCTGTGTTGTATCTCTGGATGAGAATGAAACTGCCTACTTTGATTGTGTGAATAAAATTGGGCAGCTGAGGCAAGGAACTTTGTAGATCCATGAACGAGCTGTGAGGTGATTTCATTTCTCTGCCCTTGTACAAGAAAGCTGACTGTTTGACTTTATTTCTCTCGATACTGGGGTTGTCTCTTTTTCTTTCTTGTAGGGTTTTTATACCTAACAAATACAAAGAAAGTAAAATATAACAAATAATAGTACAATAGTGAGTTTACAGACGTTTCATAGCAGATATATTTGCATTATTGTTGCTTTGGTAAACAAGATGTGCATTATTTTTTTGCTCTCATGTGATATGTTTGATCAATCTGTGTCCCGCCTATCCCGTATTAGGTTCAGAACAAAATTAGTTAATTGGCTGGGTAACCAACCCCATCAAAACCAGTTATTTTTAACCAGCCCAAACTCTGGGGTGACGTCATTCAAAGCGCGCTGACTCCTAATCCACCTCAGTTTCCCATGATGCCATTCGGTAGTCGTCACCGTGTATTTGCGGAAGTGCCGGTTTGTGTATGTGACAGTTGCATCCAGTGCTGCATCCACTCCTTAAAAAAACCGACTCAATTCCAGATTTAAAACTACCTTTCTGTTTCAGTCTCATCGTTTATGTCGTAAAACTTGCATATGGCGGCTCTGCAATACGTGGGTATGGACGATACAGACAGCGAGGATGAGTTACCCCCTGGATGGGAAGAGAGATCTACGAAAGATGGTTGGGTCTACTATGCGAAGTGAGTGTTTCTCGCCTTAACGATCACCCCGCATATGAGTCTGTCACTTCAACTCTTAATGTTTTTTAGGCCCTACAGGTGATGTTCTTCTCATGCAAAAACAAAAACAAAAAAAAAGGGTCATTTCACAGGTTTGAAATGATCAGCTTGATAACCAATGATCCGTCACGCTATGATTTGTTGAAAATCTTATTTTAGAAAAAGGGCTTGTAGGATGAAATGTCTTTGTAAGACTGTGTTGACCCCAGGAGCCACGCATCAGTTGTCAATAGGCGCAGTTCGTCGTTTAAGATATGTTATATTTATGTCACAATTGCTTTATAGTGTAGTATTTTGCATCATGTTCACACAAACCTGAAATGGTTGTAAATCAGCCGAGATTTTAAAAAAATCATTACGTGTCGTTGATATGGAAAAACAATGGCAGTCTGTTTATAACACCAATGTTATGATACTGTTTGTCACAGCCCTTTTGACTGACAAATATGTGGTTGAAACCTTTTGATGCATTCCATCTACAGTTTTATGAGCACTTGCAATACATTTCAGACTCATAAATTACCATACTTTCTATTCCTATTCGTGTCTTTCAATATTGAGTAATGAAGAGACTGTCTGACTAAATCAAACACCTTGATGTCATTTTGTGTCACTCTCAATTTGCAAGTGAAAAGATTGCATTTTATTGTAATCTCTCTCTTTTTACCAACAGCCATGATGAGATGAAGACACAGTGGGAGCACCCAAAGTCAGGAAAGAAAAAGCGCTGTGCTGGAGGTCTGCTCATTTACTTGTTTTCTATGATTTTTATGCTAACATCCATAACATGTGCATGACAGAGGATTTACCCATTTTTGTTCAAAGTGGATATGGCATAGTTGGGCAGAATTAGTGTAGTTTCCCGAGAATCTGAGTTAGATTCTGTACACTGGCTTTTCTGTATGGATTTTTGCAGGTCTTGCCTGTCAATGATCAAAAACGTGACAATCAGATAAAGGGAGTCAGGAGACAGTAAATAATACAAGAATGAAGCAAGGATATTAGCAATAAGTTTTGAAATCTAATGAAACAGAATTGTAACTTATATAAATTGACTCAATGTGTAAATGTTTTTGCCATGAGATGAGCTGTGAACTCCTCCAGAGTGTATCCTGACTTTTATTGACTTTTATATGTTGTGAAACTTAGATCAGGAGACCCTTGGTAATGTCGATAACATCAGTATTTACATGACGACAGTCACTAGTTTCTCAAAGTAGTTTTATTGTTCAGTATTGGCACGAGTCACATTCGTCAAGATCCATTCATCTTCTGTACCACTTTATCCTGTTCAGGGCCGCAGGGTGCTGGAGCTTATCCCAACTACAGTGGCTTGTAAAAGTATTCATATTAAAAAAAAAAAAAAATTCCATAATTTTTCATGTAACAACCACAAGTATCTATCTATCTATCTATCTATCTATCTATCTATCTATCTATCTATCTATCTATCTATCTATCTATCTATCTATCTATCTATCTATCTATCTATCTATCTATCTATCTATCTATCTATCTATCTATCTATCTATCTATCTATCTAATTTATTTTTTACAAAAAACTGAAAAGTATAACATGTGAAAGTATTCCTCCCTCTTCACGGATCTCCTGACTAAAATCTGGTGCAGCCAAAGTGCCTTTAGAAGTTACCTGTTTAGTAAATACAATCCGGCCGTGTGTAATGTCATGTCAGTATAAATGCAGCTGTTCTATGAAGCCCAAAGAACTCACTAGACAAGTCGGGGAGAAAGTTGTGGAGAAGTTTAAAGGACGGTTAAATTGATTGAAAGATATCCCAAGCTTTGAATATCTCACACAGCGCCGTGTAATCCGTGCTCTGAAAATGAAAAGGCACAACTGCAGACCTACCAAGACATGGCTGAGAGGCCCGTGGTAACTCTGGACCAGCTGCAGATATCCACAGCTCAGGTGGAACGTTCTCTTTACTGGACAACTGTCTGTCATACACTTCACAAATCGGGTCTTTAGGGAAGAGTGGGAAGAAGAAAGCTATTGATGAAACAAATCACATGTCGAGGACACAGCAAACATGTGGAGGAAGGGGCCCTGCTGAGGTGAGACCAAAATAGAAGTTTTTGGACTAAATACAAAAAACTATGTTTGGTAGAAAATTAGGGCTGGATATCACCCTGAACATACCACCCCAGTGTGAAACATGGTGGTGGCAGCATCATGCTGTGTGGATATTTTTCGCCAGAAGGAACGGGGAGGCTGCTCAGAGTTGACGGAAGATAGATGGAGCCAGATTCAGGGCAATGTTCGAGGAATACTTGTTTGAGTTTGCAAATAACTTGAGACTGAGGCCGAGGCCGTTTCCAGCTGTACAACGACCCTAAGCACACAGCCAAAACTACAATGCAATAGTTTAGCACACACTCATGTTATAAAATGGTCCTAATCATTTGAAAATCTCTGACATAACTTGAAGATTACTGTCGGTTGACACTCTTCATCCAGCCTGACTGAGCTTTTGAGGTATTTTGCTGTGAAGAATGGGCAAAGATTTGTGTCTGGATGGATGTAGCTTGTTGTGTTGGTTTATCACATAAAATCCCTCCCTCCAAAATACATTTAAATTTGTGCTTGCAATGTGACAAATTGTAGAAAAATTCAAAAGGTATGGATATTTTGGATTTATTTTCTATGTAATGAGGTTATCATAAAACTATCTCCTGTTCTTTATTTACAGATTTACCTTATGGTTGGGAGCAAGAAACCGACGAAAAAGGGCAGATCATCTATGTTGAGTAAGTTTAATATATCATTCAAGTTCTACATTTCTTCAGTTACATTCAGCAGACAAAGCCAGTCCTGAACCCTCCATGAAAGAATTTGTTCACTGTAAGGATTGATGCAGGCTGAGATTTCATGCTATTTGCTCAGGAAATGGAACAAATTTGTTTCCTTTGTTTTGCATGGATGTGATCCACTTTACAGTTCTGAATGCATGCCACTAGTACACATTCTGTATTCTCTTTTATTTTCAGTCACATCAACAAACGGACCACATATTTCGACCCGCGCCAGGCTTTCACAGTGGAGGATGTGATAGTGAAGCCAAAGCGATATGATGGAAACACTTCAGCTCTCGAGATTCTGCAGGGACGGGACCTCTCTGATAAAGTTGTTGTTATTACTGGAGGCAATGCAGGCATTGGTTCGTATCATTATTATCTTTTCATCTGTTTTCTTAGTTGCTTCATGCACTGTAACATTGAAATGAAGCCATATACAGCACGATGTGTTTCCATAATGACACCACTAGGTGGGGTTATGGTATAAGTGATGCACAGGGTGCCTGACAACATTGTTTTCTCTCTACGCATTTCACCATCCCGCCACATGCAGGCATCCATCAACATTAGCCTCCAAAATGATACACTTAGACTCAACAAATCACTCCTTAATACCGAACATGACTATATTGAAGTTCATTAGCGGGGCTGAATTGGATGTCATTGTTAACTGTAATGAATGGTGTCCATTTGTACCCAGCAAATGCATGGTTCACTCTATAATGGTGTGGAAACAAATGCATTTCCTTTTTCTTTTAGTTTAAATTAGCACAAGTACTGGCCATTTGTTCAGACTTGCTGCTTTGTTCGAGATAGATAATGACAGCAAGAAGAAAATCAAATAAACATAAAATCGTTAATTGTCTTTATATACAAATTCTTTGTCCCGCGGAAATTCACAGCAGTGTAATTGCTGTGTGTATATGATGAGATGCTGGATGGCAGTGCTGTAGCTGGTAGATTTACAACAGCTCGGGGACTTTCACTGAACAAAGAAGCACGTGAACTTAAAGGCCTTCTTTACCTTACTGCTGCTATAACTCATTCTCCACCACTATTGATATATCCAGCCTTTATGATATGTGAAAAAGTTATATTGTTATAAAGTAAACCAAGTTTTTTTTGTTTTGTTTATTAAATAATTATTATCAGTAAAACCCCCAAATAAATAAATGAATAAATAAAAGTGAGTTTGGCTATTTAAAACTTAAGTATTCACAAAAATAATTAAGTCAGACTTTGGCAATTCTCAGCAGAGATAAGTTATGATCATTCTTATGTTTGCAGTATGACATGTTAGACAAGAGTTAAAATAATCACTGCAAGGCAGTGAAACCTGCAGTAGAATAATTATTTAGGAAGGTAAAGTAATTTTGTACTTAAGAGATCCATACATGAACACATACTGACTAAAAAAACTATCACGGTAGACCCACTGAATTAACAGAAGCTATATTGATATAACATTTTTTAAAAGCATACCAAAAAT
The DNA here is from genome assembly GCA_900302745.1 of Parablennius parvicornis. Lineage (NCBI taxonomy): Eukaryota > Metazoa > Chordata > Actinopteri > Blenniiformes > Blenniidae > Parablennius > Parablennius parvicornis. The sequence continues at coordinate 2,986 of OMNM01063646.1, read as the reverse complement.
ATGATCACAGAAGTGCTGCAGCTTTGATCAGCCGAACTCTGTGAAAACAGGTGATAAGCCGATATGGAAATTATTGTATGAGATATATAAATGCATACATTTAAAATTCAAAAAATTCACAGCTCAGTTGTGGAAAATCATCACTGTCTTGCAGATGGACAAGCAGCTTTTGCCTTAAACGAGTGTAAAACCTTCCAGAACTTTAGAAGCAGTAAGGCAGAATCAACTCTAAAGAGGGAGGAATATTAGAAAAACAACTACAATACAATAACAAAATAAATGATGACTTAAGTGATCTATCTGTAATCCACCAGCATGAAACAGCAAATAACTTTCAAGGAAGGAAAAAGTGATAAGACGTGTGTGATGTGCCAACCCCCCTTGGAGCCTGTCGTTTTCGTCCACTAGAGGGCGCAAGAGATCCACGGTGTTGGTGCAGGGACGCTTTTACAAACGTTATCGTATTAACTGCTTCACACATGCCCATTTTCACCCTAATTAAAAAAAAAAAAAAACAGCTATATAATGAAAAAGATAATCCACATTTAACATTTTGTTGTGATGCATTTAGTAAGTGAAAATGTGTTCATATGAAAAAAAACCCAGCTTTTTTAAAAAAGACTGAATCAAGAGGCAACAACAGACAGACATTTTTATAGAGTGTGAATACTTAATAAACCCATATTAACATAACCTTTGTTTTACTCTCCCACATATTAAAAATGCGGCAGCCATAATTAACAGTATTCTAATAGTAATTGCTACTTCTCGTGTACTCCTTTGACATTCCTATAGTGAAATGTGGTTATGCCAATTGGTTGGACCCACTTAGCATTTTAATGGCATCAATAGTGTTTTAATCCAAGTGTCAAGGCCATTTCCATTTCTTCAGTGCTTATTCCCTCCGCAGCAAATGTGACATTTTTATTAGTAATGGTGGGAAATTATTTAATTAGAACATTTACATTTGAGCTTTTTAATTTGGTCTTTAATGCACACGAACATGAAAAGCACATATATGAATTTATTTATGCATGAATTGTCATAGTCACTGGTTTTGTGACCGGCCTTGAAGCTCCATTGCAATAGTGCTGGGAGGCAAGACAGTAATGTCGTTTGTCTTGCCAGCATGATCACTGCGCTCAGTTTACAACATTAGTCTTCCTCTCCCTGCTTTCTTTTGTAAATTAAAAACCAGTACCAACCTGAATGGCATTTTTTAATTGTGATAATGGAAATGAATGATCGCAGTTTGTTTCCCTCCCCTGCTTTTCTGTCTCCTCCTTCTTTTTTAAAGGTTTTCTTACTGTTATAGACCTGTGGTTGTACACCTGTACCTCCTGAATTGATTCCTAAGCGGCTCTGACCCAGGCCTGAGCCTCCTATCCATCCCTATTACGCACTCCTGCTCTGGCTCTAATTTCCCCTTATCAACTAACTCTCAGGTTATTTACTGGCCAGGGGTCCATGGAACAGTTGTCCTTAAAGGGATATTGCCATGATATTGGTACTTCCCACTTTGTGTTAAATATAAAAATGTGCAATATGCACAATTCAGAACTAAAATCACATAACAAAAAAAAGAAAAAAAGTATATTCAATGAATATTGCGTGAAACCGTTTTTTTTCTAGTGAGGCAAAACTATTTTTGATTTGTGCCGTCTTAGCAAATGAAGTCACATTTGCTCAGTGACGGCTCTGCTGGGGACTGTTTCTATATTCCTCCACCTGGGGAGTGTCATCATTCTCCCGGGTGATACACTGTCAACACAACATATGTTTAAAAGTGGTCAGAAATAACACATTGACCTCTCCGCCTGAGTCAAGTAAAACAGTCAGGCGCGACACAACTGTCTCTGCCACGTGCGATTTATTACTCTGAAAATAACGTGTCTGATAAACTGATTTGTTTAGGTGGTATTTGCCTTTTGACAAAAACCTGCTCCATTTCTAAGGCGCTGCAGTATTGTTTGGTAGTACCAGTATCAGAATTTCCATTAATGACATTTAAAAAAAAGTTTCCATTGTCTCACGGCTGATGTCACAATACATTTTGCTGATGTTTGTTCTATTTTTTTTTCCCCATGTATTTTTTTTTTTGACATTGGCATGCTTACTATTTCATCCGAACTTCTTTGCCCCTTCTGCATTGTGTCTTCTTATAGAGCAATGCATGCCGCTGCAAAGCTCTCCTCAGTTTCAATGCATGCACTAAATTCCTCATGGTATTACTGCCAAGATTCGGGGTCAATTTTGGAATAAGAAGCAGAAAAGACTCGGGTGGTCCAGACAGGGAATAGCGAGGATTTGGAAAGGAGCTCCTTATAATGTTTTAGTATCTCTATGCATCATCTCTGCAGTGTTTTAGGACTTTCAATGTTATTCTTATTCATGAAAGACTAACATTGTTCTATATTTGTGTTGATCCCAGTGTTGTGTTGTGAGGATTAAGTGTCAGGCCGATGCTCTCCTCTCTCTGGATGGAGAGATCCCTAAAGCATATTCAGTGAGTTGTAGAGCTCTGAGAGCCTCTGTGTGTAGATTAAACCCAGAGCCGAGCTTTGTGGCTGATCATTAGATTGAGGCAGATTTGTTAAGCATAACTGCCATTAAATTGGCTGCAAAGCTCTGGTATTTACTGCATTACTGTTTATGAATAAGGACCCCCTTAAAGACCCGCGCAGTGATGCGTTAAACCCGAGCCTCAGTAAGGAGGAAAATGCATTATTCATAGTGGGAGGAATTAGATGGATAAAAAGATGTTCCTGGTGAGGATGGCATGTGGTGTCTGTGTCTCAGTGTGTGTGTGTGTGTATGTGTGTGTGTGTGTGTGTGTGTGTGTGTGTGTGTGTGTGTGTGTGTGTGTGTGTGTGTGTGTGTGTGTGTGTGTGTGTGTGTGTCCGTGCGCGTGCGCGTTCCATTTTCTCACAGAGGTACATGTGAAAGACTATGATGTGTAGATCCACTAGAAAACTAGAAACCATGC
>OMNM01063645.1:0-22431 GCA_900302745.1 Parablennius parvicornis | reverse complement strand
GCATGAGTCGGGTGCAGATTTGGAAAACATTTTAATTGTAGAAACTGTGTTGCTTTGCTGCACACAGTTGTCAACTCAGTCTGTACTGCAGGTCTGTACAGCGTGAGAAAACTTTGTTTCATGCTATACACTTTTTTTTTTTTTTTTTTAGGAATTTTTATTAATCTGCTCATACACAAAAAGTTAAATAACTTTTTTCAACTTTCGTCAATGCTGACCTACAGTTTTCTTGTGCTTCACCAGGAGATAATCTGAATTAATTCAATGTTATTTAAATAGTGCCGATGACAGCCATCTCAAGGCTTTTTAACAGAGAAAAACTTCATTATTCCACATGAGCAAGCATAGCTGACAGTGGAAAGGAAAATGCTTTTTGCAGAACAAGGCTCAGAGGTGGAGACTTTCTGCTGTTCTGCATGGCTGGGGTTATGGAATAGAAAGATAGAAAATGATTGAGACAGCAACAAACAAACAGATAAGAAGGAAAGCTCAGGTCCTATCATATTCCCTATGACTGTTTGGATATTCATCCTTATTTTTTCACTCTTTAATGCTTTGGATTTTTTGTTAAATTGTCATTTAAGGGAACAGTTTATTGAGAAAATAAGTTATGTTTGTGATCAATGTGAAATTATAACATGGCTATTATTATGCTTTTCTTACAGGTACTAAAACAATGATGGATCTACTGACTGCTACCCCTTTCTACTACTTAAATGCAACAGATGACACTGTAGGAAATGGCTCTTTGTATGACGACGACGAAGACTATGACTACAGGGACGAGCATCCCTACAAGGACGAGCACGCTGAGCTGAGACAGTCTCTCAACATCATGTCTCTGATCGTTTATTGCCTGGCCTTTGTGCTCGGTGTGCTCGGGAACGGAGTGGTTATCTGGGTGACCGGTTTCAAGATGAAGAAAACTGTGAACACCGTTTGGTTTCTCAACCTCGCAGTGGCCGACTTCCTCTTCACAGCGTTTCTGCCCCTCAGTGTGACCTACACGGCTATGGATTTCCACTGGCCGTTCGGCAAGTTCATGTGCAAACTGAACACCACAGTAAGCTTCCTCAACATGTTTGCCAGCGTCTACATCTTGGTGGTGATCAGCGTGGACAGATGTGTGTCTGTGGTGTGGCCCGTCTGGGCACAGAACCACCGGAGCGTACGCAAAGCATCCGGCGTGAGTCTGGGTGTCTGGGTGCTGGCTTTGATTCTCAGCTCTCCGTACTTCATCTTCAGGGACACTGGACCGTCGTATCTCAACGAAGACATCATCAACTGCTTCAACAACTTTGCTCTGTCTGACGACTACGAAACCCCTTCTGTGAATGAACTGCGACAGTTTCTCCATCAGGCGATGACCATCACCCGCTTCCTCCTGGGATTTGTAGTCCCCTTCACTGTCATCGTCTCCTGCTACGCCGTCATAATCCACCGACTGAGAAGAAATCGAACCCTGGCGAGCCAATCAAGTCGTCCCTTCAAGATCATCGCTGCCATTATCATCACGTTTTTCCTGTGCTGGGCTCCCTTTCACATCATGGGACTAATTGAGCTGGTCAATCACATGGCAAATTACACCAGCATGACCCTTGACCATGTCATCACCATTGGTGTCCCCATAGCCACAAGCTTGGCCTTTCTCAACAGTTGCTTGAATCCACTACTCTATGTGTTCATGGGCCAAGATTTCAAGGATAAAGTCCGCAAGTCCATCCTGAATGTGCTAGAGAATGCATTCCAGGAGGAAGTGTCTCGTTCCTACACCTACACAAACTCAATGGTGACCAGCCGGAGCAAAGACAAATCAGTTTCTGATGCTGAGTTGTGAGAATGTTCTTCTCATCGACAAAACATCTATTCAAAACTATACATAGTCAAATAACTGTATATAATTCATCACTTTTTTATACCTTTTCTTTAAAGTCCTTCAATAGGACTCTTTCAAACACTAAAATGTATGTCATGATTAAATTGACATAGTTTTGTGGACTTCTTGCTAACTGTGGGGAGACTTAAACTTTGCTTCCTCATCAGTACATTATGCCATGTTGGGAATTTGTAGTACAGAACAATTTATAACTTGCAGCTGATTTATTTGTGAGCTGAAACATACTGAAATGGTAAGTTGTTGTTTTTTTCTAATGCTCAGTTATTTTTTAGTTTTGAAGGTTTAAAAGAAGAGAACTTTGACACCAGATTTAATTTTGCACATCTAAACAAACTTCTATACATACATCTAATTTGAGCATCCAAAATTTCAAAAATGTTGCTACTAAGGTTTTGGGTTTTTTTTTCGGGGGGTTTTTTGTTATTGTTTTTGCACTTTTGTGTTCACCTGCAAAAGCAGCATGGCACAATCATTGGATTAAGGTTGATTAAGGTGAAACTGATTAAACAATAGAAGAAGTATTGTTGTACATAGAACATTATGCCGAAAACTTTTACAAAGCATAAAGTCTAAACGTGCAGTGTGCAACCTTTGTCTCCCCCTGCTGCCAATTAGAGTGATTACAACAACACGCTCAGGCACTTGCGTCACAGGCAATGCTTCTACTCCATCTCAAGTAGCTATAAAAACACTTCATATTGATCAGACCGCGAGATGCCTCCGTCAGGAGTCCAGTCCACAAATTCACAACTGAAAAATGTCCTCTTTGGTCACGTTTTCAGTGTGCAAAAGTGTAAATTCATAGCTTAGACAGTTAAATCCTCTGTAATGCAAACTCTGTCCGTCGCTGTGCAATAATAAGAGGGAAATAAGAGGGATACTGTGACTTCAGTATACTTTGCAACACAGAACTTGGATGTTACTAGGTCTAATCACAGTTCTGTAAACTTTAGCAAGGGCATGATTATGTTCTTCACTTGTATGTAAAAAGCTCACACATTGGTGAAAAACTCTAAATTTTTCATCCTGAATAATGTAGATTATGAAATAATCCTACAAAAAAGAACTATCCAAAATCACAAATCCCCATTTTCACTCAACACAGCTATTCAAGCGATCTGGATTGTGCATCACAAAATACAGCACATAACACATATTTGTAGTTATACATCAACTAAATGCGACAATCACTCTGTAACCACATTTTCACCTTGTAACAGTTTCTGAGATATCACCCACATGCATTCAGATCTGTTTGTCATATTAATATAAGTTCATTATTCTGCTTGCTTTGTAAAGATGGTACTTTCATTTGTTCTCATCTAATTATAAGGACAGTCTAATGTAACGCATTAAATACATGTGATAGTGACTCATGAGACTGTTATGCAGCTACACGTAATAAGTTTACTTCAAACTGTTGATGTTTGCTCAAGCAAGCGGTAAGATGTTTGTAGTGTCCTATGAAAAAGCATGCATGTTGTGGCATATGACAATTCTATAAGTACTTTTTGATTGTGGATCTTGTCTCAATAATGTTTAGTCAAAGCTATTCGGGTTATTAATCAAAAGGTAGAAAGCTAGTGTTGATTTTCTTTCAAAAAGGGGAATCAATCATTTTTTTTGCTAACTCCAAGTTTTAATAAACTGTTAAAGCTCTTGATATGCAAGCAATGTAAATATGCACCGATGTCTTTCTTTCACTCTCAGCAGAGTGACCAGCTCAGTTGACGGTCTATAAATGGTGAAATAACTTGTTGCAGTTGCTTTTATTAAAATGTTTTTGGACATAAATGCTTTTCTTTTGCAATCATATGTCTCGTAAATGATTTCATGGGCACACAAAATAATTGCATTCAGTTTTATTTATTTAGTCTCAGTTACACCACCACATTCATTACACATGTGCAAGCATTGACAGCAGTAGAGAAACAAAAATGTCTCTGTTGAAGACAGATCTCTTTATATGTCACATATTAGTACAGCAGCAGCATCTGTCCTCTGCATTGAACCCAGGCTACAGGAGCAGCGGGCAGCCACTGGGTCACTCCCGGGTAACATTTGAGGGTTAAGGGCCTTTCCCAAGGGCCCACAGTGGTTCTACTTTCACCACCACTCTCTTTTAGGTATGCAAAACCAGCCATCTTTCGATTACAAGCTTGCTCTTAACAGGAAGAAACTTCCCGCAGATCCAAAACCAGAGTTGTACGGCTTTGGCCTTGGACCAGTGTGGGATGGTAAGAAAGAAGAAAACATTTCAGAGAACAAACAAACAGTGAGCTAATCCACAGGCTGCAAACTTCATTGGGGAAGAAGAGATAAATTACAAAGCCAGTTCTACTGCAGGAAGCTACAGAGAGAAGGAAAGTGCTCAGACCACAGGGTTTTGTGTACAAGTCAAATGTAGCCTATCTATTGATCTCATGTGGGGCTCGAATGATTCAGAATTAAAATTACTCACAGCCACATATGCCAATACGCATCATGTTATGTTTCATCACCTGAAGTTCACTTTTAAGTTGTCAAGCCAATCAAGAAGGAAGCGGCATTACCGCAATGACAACAGGACACATTTATCAACAGCAGTGCATGAGAACAAGGAACTACAGCTTCTGTCACTTTTGCAAGCAAACGGTTTGGAGAACCACCCTGAAGTGAGAAGTCATAATTCCAAATTTAGTTCACGTAATCTGTCAGTTTGATCAGAAATACAGCTGCAGATTCATCTGGAGTCAACTAAAGAGCTTTGAGAAGGTAACATTGTTAGATTTGTCATTTCACACTAAAGTTTCTGTTGGAAATATTACTTGAAATGTTATTCCTTTTGTATTTGGGCTTGAGAAATTGCTGAAATACCAGGTTTGTAATGTAAGACTCTGAGGCCTCAACAAACCACTGCTTTAAACATTCAACTAGACAAAATTGAAAAAAAAAAATGTTTGTCAAAACACCATTTGCGTTGAGCAGACTTAAAAAAAAAAGTTTGCTTCCATGACAGTCGTTTGGTCTGATGCTGATTTTAAAAAGCAGGGTGAAGCCTGTTCAATTTATTCAGGACATGTCTTCATGAAATCTGCTTGTAAATTAGACACATTATCTGAAACCACTGTTTTCAGTCACCAGTGAGAAGCCTTTCTGCTGACACATCCATAAGAGTTTGACAGATTACTGATTAATTTCACTGCATAATCAATTTGTGATTCTACTGGGCCAAGAAATAAAAATCAGAACCAGCAAGAGAGATGAAGATAATTTGTATTGACTATTTTTTTTTTTTGTTCTTTATATTGTCAGGGAAAAGCCAGTTGAAAGGATGGAAACGACTGCTTCCCCTATTTATTACAACACTTCCGAACCTGATGGAGACGAATTACTGCTTTTTGCCAAGTTAGCTGAGCTAAGAAAGGCCATGCACATTATGTCTCTTATCATTTACTGCCTGGCCATGGTCCTTGGCGTGCTCGGAAATGCGGTCGTTATCTGGGTGACCGGTTTCAAGATGAAGAAAACTGTCAACACCATTTGGTTTCTCAACCTGGCAGTAGCCGACTTCCTCTTCACTGCTTTTTTACCCCTGACTATAACCTACATAGCTATGGACTTCCACTGGCCTTTTGGCAGATTCATGTGCAAACTGAACAGCAGTGTTGCCTTACTCAACATATTTGCCAGTGTCTACATCCTGGTGGTGATCAGCGTGGACAGATGTGTGACTGTGGCGTGGCCAGTCTGGGCACAGAACCACCGGAGCGTACGCAAAGCGTCCTGTGTGAGTCTGGGTGTCTGGGTGTTGGCAATGATTCTGAGCATTCCCACCTTCGTCTTCCGGGGCACTGGACCATCATTTCAGGATGAAAATGTCACCCTCTGCTTCAACCACTTCGGTCTTCCTGATGATTATAGAACTCCCTCAGTGGTCGAGTTGCGGCAGTTTCGTCATCAAGCTTTGACCATCACCCGTTTCATTCTGGGATTCGCGATTCCATTCACCGTCATCGTCTCCTGTTACGCTGTCATAATCCATCAATTGAGGAGAAACCACACCCTGGCAAGTCAATCCAAGCGCACCTTTAGGATCATCGCTGCCATTATCATCACTTTTTTCCTGTGCTGGGCTCCCTTTCACATCATGACTCTGATCGAGTTAGCAATCTTCAGTGCTGCTCGCCCGAGTGTAACCTTACGCTTTGTCATCACTGTTGGATCCCCGATAGCCACAAGTCTGGCATTTCTGAATAGTTGTCTCAATCCACTGCTCTATGTGTTTGTGGGCCAAGATTTCAAGGATAGAGTCTACAAGTCCATCCTGACTGTGCTGGAGACGGTTTTCCAAGAAGAGGAGACAAACTCTCAAACGTTACATTAATGCTCATGAAAGCAGTCATGGCAGGGATAAGTCACCCGCTGACACTGAGCTGTAGGATTTGATGGGGGGGGACAAGTTGAGTTCCATTGTATGCTTTGCTTACAGCTCCGGTCACTTAGAAACTTAAGGTATCAATAACTCTTGATAAAAACCTGAGCTGTCTTGTGTGAAATGCTTTGATTTAGGAAATGTTTTGTATGAGACTAAATAGATGCAGTAAATCTATATTTTCTTGGCTTTTACTGGTGGGAAAGAAAAACTGCTTCATAAGTTCATCATCATGTTTTTTGGGATTTGTGGTTGAATATGTGAAGTGCCAGCGACAATATTGTGAATACAAAGAGGAAGTTACTGGAAGCTCAAAAAACTTGATGAAAGCACAAATTCTGTAAAGATTCTTTTTTTTTTGGTTATTTTGTTTGTTTTTACTGAGAAGATCATTTAAAGTCATAGTGTGGTGTGTATTCGAGCATTTTTTTGTGTGTGTAAAATGTGTTTAACTGGACAAGTCATATGAGCTTTGGAAAATGATTTTTCATTTTTAAGTGTTGTTATCAGGCTGATGTTCAAAGAGATAAATAAAGGTTTTTCTTTTGAAGTTGTAGTCACTTGCTTATTTGCCTTATCCATCTTCTCAACATGTAAACTATTCATAGAAAGATCTGCATAACACATGTAAGCATGACCGGACTGTGCCAGATTATGGGCGGGATTTTTTTTCTGTTTTTGTGGAGGGGATGAAAATTCCCACCAGTCATGATAAACTTGAACTTCTCTTTCTTTTTTTTATTATATTATACAACGATTGTGAACACCAAACAACACATGAGATAACGTTTCACCCTTACATACAAAAGAGGAGTCCAAAAATATTTGACAATTTTTTTGGAATGAAAACAAAATCAAAAAGAAACACACTTAAAAAAAAAAGAAAGAAGTGACATTAATGGAAAAACAAATGCAACTTAAAGACACTTCTAATTAGGTACAGTGGAGATATGTAAACACAGGTTAAGACTTTTCTTTTTAGTCTTCAGTTAGTTTGGATGATTAAGTAAATGTTTTAGTGTTAGAGATGTTTTATGGCCCTTCTTGTTTCATCTAATCACACAGTCAAAGAGACATTTTAGCAATGAATAATTCAATGTTTAGTCCTGATTGAATAAATTTAATTTTATGGATGTGGCATTGTGTGGTAATACTAATAGATTAAATTATATTATCAATACAATTTTGAACCAGAAATATAGTTTAGAAACTAATCTATACCTTTAACTGTTGGGACTAGTTTGTCCATACAAAAAATAAAAATATAAGAGATGTATTTCTCCAAAAGTCTTGTGAATATATACAGTCATAAGATATACTATAGTATACCATCATATAGTCATTTGATTCAATCTTTCTTTGCAGAAAGTGTAGAGTGAGTAGATGTCAGGTTTAAATCCAGGCAGATATTTGTGTAACATAACAAAATGGTTTAATGCAGTGAGCGGTCTTCACTTCACTCAATTAACTGGAACTACCAGCTGGACAGTTCGATCAGCGTGGATTCATCCAGAGGTCCACAGGACTATGTCACATGCAAGTGTGTGTTTAAAGGCTACCTTGAAAGACAGATTTCCTGATATGAGTCAAAACAAAAAAACATGCTGACATTTGAGTTCTTTTTCCACACGTTTTCTGTGGTTCTTTAGCCCGCAGTAATTTCATTCATCCAACCTGTTTCATTTGATTTTTCTACAATGATTCCAACTGAACTTTGACTTTGTGTTTTTTTGTTTTACATTTTTTCATTACCATTATTATCGTTATCATTTTAAAAACATATATTTGCAGCGAATTATATTTTATATATTTGTTTGTTGTCCATTTATGACATCTGTTTTACGCTGTTCAATTATTGTTAATTATGTTGAATGTTTTCATTTAATATTATTACTTACTGAAAATAGAGAGTCACTGGTTGGGTTGCTTGTTTCTCTTGATATCTGATAACACAAGAGACACCAACACAGTACAGCTGCTGGAGTTACTAAGATTAGCAGGGCTGAGGTACTGAGTATTTTATTTCTGCAAGGATGTTGTTGTAGCTGTTGATGATAATGATGAGGATGCTGATGATGATGTTAATTATTATTATTATTATTATTATTATTATTATTATTATTATTATTATTATTATTATTATTATTATTATTATTATTGTTATTGTTATTATTGTTATTATTATTATTATTATTATTAGGGGACTCCACCTGGGAGGCCGGGACCCTATTGTTTTTGCTATGTTTATTACTATTATTAATCTTTTTCTTTATTATTATTAATGTTTCTTTTCCTGCCTTGCCAGGGACTCAAACCCAAATTTGACCCTTAAACACGCTACAAAAGTCACCAAATTTGGCACACTCATCAGGACAGGTGAGTCTTTTAAAAATAGCAGTGATGGAACACCAACTCCCGACCAACGCTGCTTGTATTTTATTAGTATTTCAATGGGCCATAGACCATGATATGGGCAGAAGCAATGATTGGGCCAACCCCGTTGGGCCAGAGCCCGAGGCTCCAACCAACACTGTTTGCAGCTTTAATTAGTATTGATTCTCTTTATATTTCCACATTTTTATTATTGATTCTTCTTCATTTCCACATGCATTTGCTTTTAATTTTGGCACTCCTGTAATTCCATTTGAGTGTGTAGTTTGTTTGAATCATTTTCGTCTAACGCAGTGATTCTCAACCTGGGGTCCGCGGACCCTTAGTGGTCCGTGGTGTAATTGTAAGGGGTCAGTGAAACTCAAACTCTGAGCGTCAAAATCTCTCACTTCTACCCGTGGATTCCTTTACCCATGCTAAAATTTCTTCGAAACCTTACTATGATGGGATTGTTGACATGGTAAAACAAGGCTTGTCAACTACAGAAAGGGGTCAGTGAAACTCAAACATCTCTTAAAAAATGATCCTATTGCAAAGGTATCATTCGATATTGATGCCAACGTAGGTATAGATATTATCAATATTTGGATCGATCCACTCAACACTAGTGTGAATATGAACTAAACAACTTGAAGGTACGACATATAGGTTAATTTTTCAAAAACATGGATTTCTAATATGATGAACATTGCTTAATGACTGTTTGTTTTATAGGACTGTCTACAAGTGTAATGACACTATAATGTCACTGTTTTCCCCACCATATAAGTTAATTTTAACAGGCTTTTTTATTTAGCTATTTTTTTGTGCAGATTTCTTTTGGCGTTTTCATTATAATGGGCTAGGTGCAATATATAATTGGCATGGTGCCGTCTGAGATGTAGCTGCTTGGGAGTTGTGGAGCTTTTATTTAGTGACTATGTTGTATTCTTTTATTTATTATTTATTATTTTTCCTCAGTGTTGATCTTAAAAGGTTGAGAACCACTGCTGGTCTAACGTTCTGTGGACAAAAGCATACTGACTCGAAGACCTGCAGTACCCTGGGAGGATGGTAGGGGAAGCAGAGTGTAGTAGGGGGCTGCAGTACCATGGCGGCTCGATAGGGGGCGAGCGAAGAGCAACAGAGCACTGGCCCTGTCCGCAATGCAACACAATGACAGCAGAGTAAGAAACGTTATTTCGTTTCAGCAGGTTGAACAACATCTCAGAAAAAGGAGTAAATACTGTGATCAAACGGTGTAATTGTCTCCTCGGATTCAGTTGTCTTTCATTACAGGTACGTTCAGACTCTCGTGGTGATAAAAAGTGAAGCTAATCGTCCGCGTGGCTGCGTGTAGAGCTGCTACGGACTTTTCTCTCACACTCTTCTTTCTTATTCAAACTCACATCTAACCTACTGGAAAGACTGGAGAAGGGTTGCTTTCCTTTATATATGATTTGAATGGGAACTTTAGGGGGCATAGCTTCAGATTGAATTGTGATGGTGCTTTAATCTTTAGCACAGAGTACAGAGGTAAAACGCTTAATAAAACACAAAGGCCTCTTCTACCACGCACATATGATATAATGAAATGTGTCTGCGTAGGACCCTGTTCCACCAGGTGATTTGCTCACACTACACATCAACGCACCACTCCATCAGTATCAGTCCTCATAATCAAGGACATCTATTTGGAGAGATCCATTGGGAAAAACAGGAAAATATACTATGGAAACATTGAACCAACAGGACAAAAACATTTTCCGTTCTACCACTATTAAAAATAAATGAATTACTTTAGTGGAGCATGATTCCGATTTTATGCTATCAGAATTTATGCTATTCTAAAGTAAGAAGCCCTCTGAACAAGGATGTCCAGCAATCACCTGGAGATTACTTCATGTGGTGAGGTCCAGCACTTGCAGTGTGTTGATCGGATCCTCTCACATGTTGGAAACCAGTTAGATTGACATCCTTCTACAGTACAGTTATGAAACATTCAGAACAAGCAATCAGAGATTTCTGACGTCTGCCAAGTTGACATGGGCACAGAAGGAAGGACATATTATCCGCATTGTAATTCTAATTTTCATCTGGAGTCGGTTTCCAAATTGTAATGGAGTTTTCCATTGCTTCATATGTAGTAAACATTTGGTGAAGATCAATCATGTACTTTTGACGTGATCCTCATTTGAGACCCCAGAAATTACAATCGGAATCCATAATTCGGATCCATATTCAGATCTGGATCACTTCCAAAATGTAATCGATTCTTCTATAATCTAATATCTATCTGTGGTGAAAATTTAATCCAGATCCAGGTCTGGATCACTCCCAAACGTTAATGGAGTCAACTGAGGCTTAAAATCCATCTCTGATGAAAATTTGGTGAAGATCTATTCAGTACTTTTGGCGTTATCCTGCTAGTAGGCAGACAGATAAATAAATAAATAGATAAACGCAACCGATTTTTTTACGACCTTGGTAGACGTAATGAGACAATCCAGACTTTTTCTTGTGTACGTGTTTCACATACATTCAGTTCAACTCAAGTCAGTTTTATTTGTATAGCACCTAATACATCACAGTCATTTGAAGGTAGTGTCACAGAAAAAAAACATTTCCACAAGTAAGCATATGCCACTCCGGAAGGAAAAACACTGGAACTTTTTGTTGTGTTTTCTAGATCCACCATCATGACGACGAAGCGTGGTCTGATTACTGATTCATTTAAGGTGGTGAAGAAGGCGAGAAGAGGGGGTAAACGAGAGAGGAAATCATCTCCTCCTCCTCAGAAAGGTGAGGAGGAGCTGTCTGCTTGCTTCAATCAGTTCAAGACAGCACTTAAAACTTGCCAGTGAATCTCTATGCAAATGCTGCAAATCAATGGCTTTGTGTGCTGCACTATATGAATGCAACTTCTGTGAAACCAGAGCAAAACGTCACATTTTGTTCAGTGTGTACAATAATCATTGCAATTTTCATTTAAGAAGTATTTTCTTAATGCTGATGACATGTTTCTAGTCTGAGAGACATTCCTCTCACACAGAGTGAGCTGACCTGTTCCTCTTTTAATGTGAGCAGAGTCTGACAGTGAGTCCGTGTCAGAGAAGCTGCTGCAGAAGCTCCGACAGTTCGACTTGGACTGGAGGTTTGGCCCCTGCACAGGTAACATGAATTAAGAGTGTACACTCACATGAAAACAGATGGGCCAATCGGGTACAGATAGACAGAACAGCAGATTTACTGAAACTGTATTGATTTTGGTTTTTCGAAAGCTCTGATAATTGGACAGTTCCAGTAATGTACTGCATCACTGCCGCTGGCAGCTTCACTAAAGTTTTGCAGCATTGCAGCCTTGTCTTTCGGCACATGGTTTTTTAAAGTTACTCTACCAGGATCCACATGAGAAAAATTTTAAATTTAGGAGTCAGTTTTATATATTGATGTACATCTCTAATAAGCTGTCAATCTGAATGAAATTCATCATTACACTCAGACATGCACGTATTTCCAGTATTTATATTTTGCATAGATAGCTGGGTTTGTTGACAGTGTCACGGAAATGCCCGAAGAATCGCAAAGCGAGATCAAATTTGTACTGTACACTGCATCTCGTGAGATCTCGATTTACACTGGAAAAACAATCTATGATCAGTTTCACAACATTTAAGACTATTGTCGTGGCTTGAACACGATTTATTTGAGAAAGGCTGGCTTTTTTCTGGCTGAATTGGTCAAATCTTGATATTTACACCAGAGTTGCCATTTTTGATATCCCATTCATCTGGTCCCTTTTTGTGGCTCCAGATGAATTTTATTAGGTAAAAAGTTGTAAAAGTGGCTCTGTTGAATACATCCATGTGCACCTAATGAAGAAGTAAGAAACCATAAAAAGAGTTACTTTTCCGAATGAATGAATTTCTTTTTACCCGTAGTAACTGGTAGGTAAAATGATAACAATGTTGATATGTAGACTTTTTCAGTGACGTTTACAACAGGTTTTGGTCTTTTTGTTGAACATTTTTAAGGGCCGGAATATGAATATTTTTAAAAGTGATGCAGTGACAAGTGGAGAATCTTCACACACTGACTCACCTCAGCAAGGAGGCAAGTGTGCGTGTGTCAAGAGCAGGAACACACCTGAAGCTGGTTCAGTGAGAGAAGACGATGAGCTGAAGACAGAACAGGTGTGGATGGGTAAGTACTCTGAAGTCTCTGATGTTTCAGGGATCAGCAGGCTGGACCGATGGGAGAGAGCCAGACTTCATGGACTGGATCCACCTGAGGAGATCAGAGAGCTGCTGCAGACACACACAGACACCAAGTACAACCACAGGTAACACACACACACTGTGTATCATCACAGGTGGTCACTCACTCACTCACTCACACAGACACACAGATACTCATTTAAGGCCGGCACACACTACAGGATAATCGGGCTGATTTTAGTCCCGGTCTCTACCTCTCGAGTATTGGAAGCATGGGATGATTGTCAGATGTCTGCAAAAAAAAACACGCCTGATTTTCCTGGAGTGTTAAAAGTGATTCAGCTTGGAAGGTCTCGGAAATAGAGATCATAGATAATTAACATGTTCAATATTTGCGACAAGAAATCCTGAGCAGCAGGGGGTGTGACTTCATGTGTGCCGGTATCAAAGCCTGGAAGCAACGCTGCTGCAACCAAAGCCAGAAAGTTCCCGACTATTTAATGTTTGACTTTATGAGCTTATATGAAATTATTTGATTGGGCTATTTTCCATTAGTTTGTTTTGAGGCTGTTCACTGTGTGAATGTGTTTTGTATTGGAATATTAATTCATCACTGTGATGGCAGAGTAGATATGCGCTCCAGAAATGAATGTTTCTGCAGTTATATCAGACGTGGCTATTATTATTAACTTTATTATTCCAGATTAGCCCTCGTGGAGGTAAACAGACTTGGAATAAGTCTTACAAGAACAAACACATCCTTCAAAGCCTCAGTGATCAGGATTTATTTTATTAAGTTAAAAATATTGCTCTGAACACAGCTGCGCTATGCTGAGTTCTCTAAATGGGCGGGGCAATCAGTGCAACAATCAAGTTATTCTTAAACTAGGCGGGTCATTTTCAAAGAGATCTGATTGGCCAGGAGATGGCGCTGTCACTCTCTACTCCGGAGTTAAATATCACAGTACTGGGGGATTTATTCAAGTAAGAAGTGAGTCTGCTTTGCAGTCCGGAAAGCTCAGAGTTAATCCTAAAGTTACCTTGATAAAAGAAAATCCTGAATCATTATATCGCCCGAGGTTGATTTGTGGCAACATGTTTGTTTACATCTACCTGCCGTGTTTTACGCTGAAGTCACGTTTGACTGCGTGAGATTTGGAATATGAGCATGAAGATCCTAGACCTACAATATATGTATAGTTTTAAAGAAGTCTAAAGGCCAGTTCATACTTCATATGAAGTTCCGCCAGAGGTGAGCGGAAAATTACGTAACTTCCTTCGGCCAGCTCCTTCTGGCCGAACAAAATTGGTTCATCAGTGCAGACTGTCCTGTCCGAACTCACACTGCTGAAACTTCGGCAGTGACGTGTGCTGCGCCTGCGTGTTCCAGCTCGCAGACGCAGCGTACGAACTGTCTAAACTGAGTTTCAGCTCACTAATGACTATCAGTCATATTTTAATCACTTTTATCGTGTAACATCGCTACTTTATGAGCCCTGCAGCTCGTTTACATGTGGGAAGTCAGGCTTCCCACATGTAAACGAGTACTTGAACGCACCACTCGCTGTCAGTTCCCGCAGTATAACAGGACAACATGGCAGCTCGGACAAAAACTTTCTAATCCATTATTAAAAAGTTAAAACTCCACAGACGAGTGGCTGCTGTGAGGGGCGTGGTCTGCGAGTTCGGCAGCTTCTCCTGGGAGTAAGAACAGTCCTGCCGAACAAATGCTTTATTCGGCAGCTGGCTGACATCACTGCCGAACCTCTGGCCGAACTTCTTATGGAGTATGAATTGGCCTTAAGGTGCAGAGCCTGATACTCTGCTGAAGGATTGGTTAGTGTGTGGTGAGCTCTGTAGTTCACACCACACTATCAGATCAGAAGAGAAAGATCTTGTGCTATCTGTCTTTTGTGATCCTAAAAATCCTGTAGTGTGCCAGGCTTTTCTCTCTCTCTCTTGCTCTCTCTCTCTCTCTGTGTGTCTGTCTGTCTCTGAGTGAAGTGTCAGTATGATTGAAGTACGTTGACTATGCTCTCTTTTGTCCCTTGTATTTATCTGACCCTCACCTTCACGTCCCTTTGCCCTTTGAATGAAATCTTTTAGTAACAATAGTGTTCATGCATTTATTTTCAGCAGGTTGGATTATTGAGATGGTGTATTTACAGGCCATAGTAAAAAATCTGTTAGACAGCTGCAGCTCATCCAGAATTCTGCAGCCAGAGTCCTCACCACCGTCAAGATGGTGGAGCACATTACCTCAACACAAAGAGGGCAGAGCATATTACAGCAACATAAAGAGGACGGAGCACATTACATCAACACAAATGGGATGGAGCACGTTACACCAACATAAATAGTTACACCAACACAAATAAGGAGTATAGAGATGAGCGAGTACACCACTATCTGTATCTGTATCTGTTCAACATCTAAATTATCTGTATCCGCATCTGCATTTGGAGTGCGCGGGACCTAAACCTGAAGTGGGCGTGGTTCCAGTGGAAGTGGGTGGGGCTTAAATCAGTACATTATTTTAAGTCTGAAATTGATATGGATTGTTCAGAAGTTGCTTTATTTAGTGTTTGTTTGAAAACTATTTACAGAACAGCTTCAGAATTTAGATTCAAAGTTTTTTTTATCACAGTAGTAAAGGAACTATTTAAGACTGTTTATTTTTTTTAATGATCTGTGTGAACTTGGTGATTCATGTAAACATCCAGTGATGGCAAAGGGGGAAATAATATTTAGGCCTGAGAGCTAGGAGATCAGTCACTGTTTGTATGTGTGTGAGAGTGGAGCATGGCTCTGGCTGCTACTCTCCGCCTCTGGAGACATGATCCATGGGCAGGCAGCTCCAGCACACATTACACCCGTGCTCCAATCCCTGCACTGGCTGCCTGTGTGTCAAAGGATTGACTTCAAAATCTTACTTCTGGTCTATAAAGCTTTGAAAGGTCTCAGGCCTAAATGTATCTCAGATTTACTCAGAAACATGTTCTGAGGTCCTTAGGAAGAGGTTAACTCAGTATTCTTGGAGACAGAAGCAAACAAGGGGAAGCAGCTTTTAGTTCCTACTTCCTCACCTGTTGAACAAACTTCTTGGAACAAACACCTGAAGACTGCTGACACGTTTACTTCTTCTAAATCAGACTTAAAACATTTTTTTGCACAGGCCTTCAAATAAACTATCGATTTTACTTTATTAAATTTATCTTCATAAATCTCTTACCCTATTTATTCTGCTTTTTATGCTGTTTTTATATTCCCTGAACTTACCACAACCCGTTGACAGACTATGGTAAGAGAGTTTATTCTAAATTTGAACATTAACTTTTGTGACAATTATAATTTAACCGTAAACGTGCCAGAGAAGGTAGTTTAATACTTGGGTTTCATGTAATTTATACACAGGTTTTGCTCTTTGGACTGAATGAAAGAATTTAGGCCTTTTTACCCTTTGTACATAAACGAAAGGTTAAAATGACGGTTTTGCACTTTGTGTCTAACAAAAGAATTAGGCAGTTTTACTCTTTGTACTTAACAAAAGAAATTAAATTCCAAGTATCATCTATGGGGTTATATTTTTCTCATAGACCTACGAAGGAATGGGAGCAGTGACTTCTGTCTTCCGCTTTGACTGGAGTCCCAGAAAGGGATAGTCCTCTGGCGAAATTTAAGCTAATGTGTCATTATATATTTTCATGTATTTCTTTTAAAGCTTTTCTGTATTTCTTTTCTTGATATATTTTTTATTTCTTTGTAAAGCTTTTCTGTATTTTAATTTCTTTGCAAAGTACTGTGAATTACCTTGTGTTTGAATTGTGCAACATAAATAAATTTGCCTTCCGTTGTCTTACCATTGTCTTTCAGCCTGTGGAGTGAATATCCTTTATGAGGAAGATGAGAAGAAAAGAGGACAGGAGTAAAAACTCTAAACAACTTTGTATGAAAGAAACAAGTAAAAAAAAAAAATATTCCAGTGGATATTAAAAATCCCTAAAACCCAAAAGTCACCATGTCCTGTGTCTTGCAGTTCAACATTGTCTTTTTTAATAAACACCTTCTGGTTGAACTCTGGCCTCCTTTCTCCTTTCTTTTGTTTCTGTGTGAACACTTAAGGACGAATTATAAAATAAATTTCTCATACTGAGCTCCTCTCTGGGCTTTCCTGTAAAGTCGACACACTCGTATTCATTCAGTCTTTTTCTATAACGGAACTAACAACAGCTGTACATGCGTGCTTGCGTGCATGTGTGTGTTTGAAATGCATCTTCTCTCAGACTCAATAATTTGTGTCTCAAAGACTGCTTAACATTACCTTTCAAAGAGAAGCAAACATTCAAACCCTGCAAATATTCATACGGTTTCTTCATGCCATTGTTTCAAGTAAAAGGAAAGTTTTTTTTTTTTTTTTTTCTTTAACAAATGCTCAAGATGACACAAGGTTTTGGAAAGTTACAAACTGGAATATTTCAAAGTTTAGTCAGAATACTTGGTGGAAATTTATCAGATTTCTACAAATGTAGTCATCAAAAATCTGACCTTCAAAAAACTATTTTTCAGGTGACTATAAGAAACAAAACACATACACACACGGAACATCCTGCTCGACCAGCCACTTCAGGATTGTGACTGGTTCTCACATCTATCAGTTCTACTGCAGCAGACGCACCGCACCTCCTGTTGATTTGTCAGCAGCTCCGTGATCAAGAGGCCGGTACTGACGCCCTTAAAGCACTCTGTGAGCGGGATAGTCAAAGATCCTACGTGCTGATTAGTTGAAACAGCCCGTCTGTCCAATTTCTGGGTTGCTCATTGGTTCGTTTTCAGCGCTTTCCAGATCCTATATCATACCGTTAATCATGTCCGCTGCTACATCACCGCTGGTAAAGCTAGCAAGGCGTAGCCTTGACATCACCAGAAATACTAGACTTTAAAGCGAATTAAGGGTTTAAAATATGTCATTGCTGACAGCACACTCCTCAGTCTATGCTCACATGTACTTATAAAACACTTTCATGAAATATTTATATATAATAAGTAATATTTGGTACGTCTGCGTAGAGGTAAATGGTGAATTTTAGAGCGCTCACCGGAAGTGTCGTGGTTTGACTGTCTAAGCTTGACGCTAAATTACGTAAAATCCTTTCTGGTTCCTGGCCCACAGACGCTCTCATTCAGTCTGCAGATGGAGTAGCTGCACTGTCTTTCATGGAGAAGGTCTTCCAAAATCAGATTTCGGAGAGGATTTGCCTTCAGAAGTCTTGTTTTATTCAACATTCGGGAGCAACTTTACTGGATATCCGTTTATGATGAAGTGCTGTGATTACATCCTCCAACATTAGAACCGTGGACAGAGAAACGACCGTGCCCCGGTAAGCAACCTGTTCCTCCAGCTGGATTAAGACTACCTGCAGTGGCCAGTCTGCCGCTCGCTCCCCGTTCTCCTCCTGGAGCCCGGATCTCCGCTACGAGCTGTTAGCTGTTAGCTGATGCTAGCTCCTGCTGGGAAAGCTGGAGGCTGCCCAACCTGCGGCCCGCGGCTCCAAACCAGACCACACATTGATACGTATAAACTAGACCACGCAGTCAATTCTACTAGCCGTCTCCGCCATGGCAAATAGGAGCTGAGATCTGGTAGCGGCTAGAAGCCAGCACTGTTCCAATGAGAGAAGGCACAGCTAAGCTGAGTCTGTATAGCCCATCTGGCCCTTGACAGCTCTGTTCATTCTTTGGTCATTTTTATTTTTATTTAACCAGGAAAGGTCCATTGAGATTAGAAACCTCTTTTTCAAGGGAATCCTAGGTATGGATAATGAGCCATAATCTTATTTTAAGAGCAATTAAGATTCGCACCTCTCATTCTTTGTTTTCATATTAACTGCTATTCAACACATAAGCTAGGTATGTGACAAAAAAATTGTCTTATTTCAAAAGATTGTAGTCCAACACAAGACTTCCTTTTAATTAGCTGAAAATAAAATAGCTTATTAATTAAAGCAAATAACATTTTATAAAAACTGAACCATTAAACAAGGTTTCTCCATAACTTCAGACTAAATTCCAAAACAAAATCAATCAGTTCATAAATTCATAAAGAAATTAAAGCTGCAAGCAGCGTTGGTTGGGACCTCGGGCGCTGGTCCGTCATTGTTGGCCCAATCATTGCTTCTGGCCATATTATGGCCTCTGGCCCATTTAAATACTAATAAAATATTAAAGGGCAGGTGTAGTTTTTAAGAAACAGACTTTAATTTTTAAGAAACAGACTTTAAATTAAAAAATATTTGGGGCTTTTATATTGAAAGCCAGCTCACAACTGGCGTAGCTAAACACTTAATAATAATCCATTTAACAAAGAAAGTTTTATTTTGAAGGAGTTTGGGGCTTTGGGAAGTCAGGACATGCAGGTTAAGTGGTCACGGTGTGATTGACATGGTATTGTGTAATCCCGAGTGAGAATGATGCAACACTGATGACATCACTAAATGCAGCTGCGTCCTTCAGAGTCGGGAAGAGGAAGATTTTTATCTACATCTTTTGGAAACAACTCCGCATAATCCACAGTTTTCGGGCACAGTTTTTCATGAAATTAGTGTATTTTGAGAGGAAAATGTGTTGTCTTTCAGTCTTGGTGGGTTTCAAAGCAGTCAGACGTAAACTTCATACACCAGGATGCTTAGTTTGACATAGACACACGCTGCTGATCTGCTCGCTTTGTTGATCAGAGTCACAATTTCACCATAGTCGCCACTTGTTGGAGGTGTTAGATCAGTGCTTTTTTTTTAGGAGTAATTTGCGTTTCCCCATTCATTTGAATGAGAGGAGACAGGAATTCAGCGTTCTGAAATTTGACGCCCAATAAAATGGAAACCACTCTAGAACATAAAAAGTTTTGCTGAATATTTGAGCAGAAGGGTGTCCTCTGTCATTTCATTGTGTTTTGAAGCCAGTAATATATTCATCCTCAGAGGAGATCAGGCCCGTGGGAAGTGAGGATGCGAGTGGCGAAGTCAGCCTTCAGTTACCCATCAAAGTACAGTAGTCTCTCGCTAAATTGCGGTATGCTTTTTTTGAGGGGTGAAACTCTGGAGCTTAATAGCTCCGGGTGCGGGACCCACGAAGCTCCGTGTCCGAGACACCTCATCCCTCCCCGGACTGAGGGCAGCATGCATGGAGGGTGAAAACACGGGGGTCCGGATGTGCTAAGTGAGGAAAAAAGGCAACAAGTGTGAAAGAACTAGGGGGAGAGTGCGGGCTGCGCAGCTATGTGTTCGAGACAGTGAACTCTCCCGTGAGGCTGAGAGGAGGGCGCATATGAAGATTTGAACTTTGTTTAAACAAGAGAGAAATGTGAGAAAATGTTAATACCTGTCTGAGCAAAGTGCATAAAGTGTGTGGTGAGGGTTTTTACAGCCTTAAAAGATATATAATGATTTTTAAAAATAAAACTCACTACTTTGTGGATTTTGCTTATCGGGTTATTTTTCGAATGTAACCCCTGCGATAAACAAGGGACCACTGCAGTCGCTTTAAGCATCGGCTTTGCTACTACAATAGCATGTAGTAATGTTACATGTAGTATTATTACAAATTTAGTTAGTCTCGTTTCGATTTCGTGAACTCAATCTCGCAAGATGTCTCGTTTCGTGGAATTTGTGTCTCGTCCCACCCCTACTGAGAACCCAATAAAATCATGATTTTTTTTATTTTTTTGCCAAGCCAAGTGTTGCAGTGTGATCAACACAGGTTCCCCATAGTCATGAAAAGTCATAGAATTTGAATCAACGATTTTCCAGTATTGAAAAGTCATGGAATAATTTAACTGTTATGAAAAAGTTTTGTAATTACATCCTTTTTTAAATTGAGTTGAATTGAATTGAATCGAATCCTAAATATGCTAAGGGTCATCTCAAAGTGATATTAAGCAAGTCCCTTAACCCAAACACCTTGACACATACGTGGCTTTGGATAAACGTGTCTGCTAATTGAATTTGTAATCTTACAATCTCATATTTAAACATGGTAGTACTTAGTTGTTATTTAATGTTACATTCAATAGCTGATGCATGTTATTTAAAAAATATTGCAAAATGGCTGTCAAAGGCAATTGCGCCATTGTACGATGCTATATGATAGATAAGTGAAGGACACAACTTGCATTTTCTGTGCCACATTTTTGCTCCTAACTGTGGCAAACTCACAGAATTGTTGTGTTACTTCACCAGTGTTCTAGCTTGTTGGGGATCTCGGCCGTAAGGGCTAGGACCAGGAGGACTAGGACCCTATTGTTTTTGCTATGTTTCATAGTAGTAGTAGTTATTATTCCAGCACGCCAGGGACTCAAACCCAAATTTGACCCCCTAAACACGCTCAAACGTTCACAAAATTTGGCATGCTCATCAGGACTGCTGAATAATTTCAGAAAATGTAAAAATGAACACCCAGAGTGACAAATGTGCTCTCTCGCGCCACCTAGAATCACAAAAACGGCCACCACATCCCGGAGGAATGTAGCAGGAAGATCAAACCAAAACTCATTTGTTCATCTTACTGAGACCTACAAATCACGTGCCGATACCCCTGACCTAAATCCAGCAGGAAGTCTAAAATTTAACTTTCAAAATTTTCACTCAAAAAAGGCCTTCGTGGAAACACTATCTCCTGAGGATGAATAACAGACCCGCTTCAAAACACAATGAAATAACTACGGAAGAGGATTAGGGCCACCAAAGGGAAAAAAATATCTTAATTAAATTGCAGACCTTTTGATGACTTCTTGTTTAAGGTCAGGGATATCTGTGCGTTATCTTTAGGTTTCTGTGAGATAAACCAATGAGTTTTTGTCTCATCTCCCTATGACATACCTACGGGCTGTGGTGGCCGTTTTCGTGTTTCTTGGTAGTGCTGGAGAGCACATTTGGCACTCTGGGGGTTAATTTTTTACATTTTCTGAAATTATTCACCTGTCCTGATGAGCGAGCCAAATTTGGTGGGTGTTGGAGCGTGTTTAGGGGGTTAAATTTCTGTTTGAGTTTGGGCGTGCTGGAATAATAAATAATAACTAGAAAATTCCAGAGGAAATTTTTTTGTGCCTGCCTCCTGCTGCCGACCGATACCCCCTAAAAAACCATCACTACTGTACTTTACGTAGTATAGGTCACAGCTCATGTTGGCATGTTCACATAGCACGAGTTAGTATGTGATCTTGCGATCTTTTGTGGTCAAAAGTGGATGGGACCCAGCTAATTAGCTAGTGATCTGTAACCCTAGCCCTGCCTTTAGGCATCCCCCAAATATCAGCTCAATTCAACAAACATTGTTAGCATGCTAAATAGCAAGCTATGCTAGTACCTCTTATCTACCTGAAAATCACACTGGTTACTCCGCAAGTGTCCCTGACCTGGAATCGGTCTTAGTTCTCATGCTATTCTGCTAAGATAACTAGCTTAGCATTAGCATTAAAAAGCATGCTCCCTTGGAATACTAATTGCTCCTCTCCTCCCACATCTCCTCTTTTTCCTGATTCT
>OMNM01063644.1:8093-21692 GCA_900302745.1 Parablennius parvicornis | reverse complement strand
GTATAGAATAATAAAATGTTCCCATATTTTAAAATAACCTGGATTCTGCTTTCCTCTTATGAGCTGAATTCATGATGAAATCATCACACATTTCAATAGTGTGTCCAAAATAAAGGCAAATAAAAAAGTCACACTTTCAGAATAAGTGTGTGGACTTTGCTACCACTTAACATGGAAATAGAGTCTGTGCGTGGAGTGAAAATGATAGTAGTTCAACTAATCTAGTAAATGTTTTATGTATGTTGCAGTGCTTTAAACAACTTCTTTTTTTTTTTACGCATTTTGTCTCTCAATGTTCAAGGTTTCACCATCAGCTTGTTTCAGTTTGATTTAATGTCATCGTCAAAACAGTGAATTGTCCATCAAAATGAAACTTAACATCAAAACATTATGAATGATTAACATTGGTCAACATTGACTTTGTGGTTTGTTTTGAGACTGAAATTACGTTAACCGCAAAGCTGAATGATTTATTTTGTATTTTATTCTATAAATGAAAAAGGAAAAATTCCAAATTGAAGACAATGTTAGTTGATGTATTCTACATACATACTAAAAAAAACACATCACATCACAACACATCAGTGTGGCACACACCTGCTGCAACCACCTTACATACCTCTCCACAATTCACTAGAAACATACATTCTGCATAAAGATCTCAGAAAGATTCACATTCAGTTAGGTTTTATTCATCATCCAGTCCAACACATTGATATGAATCACTTTATATTAAAATGACTTGTTGGAAAGAACAGCAAATTACATATGAAAACTCAGGTGATGGTGGAGAAGTAAACCTCACAGCTTTCAGTGTTGTGCTGTCTTCTACTGTCAGAAAGCATTCTATCCCAAATAAAAAAAGTAAATAAAACAGCAGTTATTTATTTCAGATAGAAATTTGCGTATGACAGGTGGACGGGACCAGAAGAACTACAGAACACATCCGAGGGGAAATAAGTTACACTTTGAATATAAGTATTGTACTTGTCACAATAACTTGCAGACTGTAGAACATAAATATTTGTGATGACAATTATTGAATATCTTTGTGTTGTTGGTATATTCACGTAAAAATGTGTATTGAGAAGTTTTGGCTTACTTTTACAGCTATCAGTTTTTTATAGGTGTAATTTTGCATCAAAAAGAAAGTCAACACTTCAGCAGTGTTGAGGTTGTTTTTGTCTCAAGGTTAAGTGGATGTAGCTGAATGCAGCATGTGACCTGTCACAGTAATACAGATATAAAACAGATAAAGTCAAATCAAAGTGCAGTTCAGGCTTTTGCAAAAGGAAATTTTAAATATTAGTACTTTACATGCATTTGTATCCTTTTCTGTTATGAATTCTGGCAAATTGTGTCCTGGTGATATTTAACATTTAGCCATTATTAAATGGCCTAAACAGTTAATGAGGTAAAACACGTGACACGTCTGGTGGAATGTTTGAAGAATAAGTTTAGATAAGTCAGTGAAATCACCACCATATTGCATCTCTGTGTGGTTCTCCAGCTGCATTGTGGCTACAAGGAAAGCAGTTCAGAAGATCATTAATGCCTCTCGAAAAGAATCCTCGGCCACCTTCTCTCCTCCCTGAAGGACCTCTTCAGCACCCGCTGTTTCAGGAGGGCTTGCAGTATCCTCAGATACTGTCAGGAGATTTAGGGCACAGAAGTCTGGCACCAACAGATTCGGGGACAGTTTTAACGATGAGGAAATAGAACTAATTAATGCACACCAATAAACAGTTGGCCAACAGCATTAACAATGTTACAATTACTATTATCTGCTCCCACAGCTCAGTTTACACTGTTTCACTTTAAGAAAGACTCATTTAGTCTTATCTTGGACTCAAATTTATTTAGAATTTTTGCAAAGTAGGTGTTATTTTTAAAATCACACTTTCCAGCTTTTATTTTAAATGAAAGAATATTGTATGTCACCATTTTCCTTGAATGATTGTGCATTATGGCCATTACAGGAAACTTTATTACATTTATAAAAACAAATCCGTGTTTTTGTTTTGCAATCAAACTTTATTTTTTAGCCATATTAAGCATCACAATGAAAGTGTACATTTAAGCCGTGTAAATGATTAACAGGTGATACAAAATGAACCAAAAGTCTTTGAAGTTGTTTCGGAGTTTGACCCTGAATGTCCAAATATGAGTTTGTTATGTTGAAGTGACCATGACCAGGTGGACAGGCAACCTGTCCAACACCGGCGTCGCACACACACATTAATGAGCAAATTAGAGTCACCAATTGACCTCAAGCACAAAAACTCCACTAAACCAAATCACCATTTGAAGATTACACTTGTGCTTATAAGCAGCACTTATGCTTTATTACTAGGTTTTTTTGTGCACTTTGAATTGACCTGTGGCTGAATGGTGTTATATGTATCTGTTTGGTTTACCCTACCTTGTCTTTAAAGTCATTTAGAAATTGAATTTTGCAAAGAAAAACCAACTATCCTCTTATTACATCCTGAATACTCTGACATTTCCCTATGGTGAGCCTTCATAGATGTTTATCATGTGACACATGGTTCAAAAAGTTAACCTGTTTTCCTGTTTGACAACTTGCTTGCTTCTATACAGATAGATAGTGTATTCATAGCACAATTGTACATGCACACAAAAAGGTGTTAAGTGGATGCACTCACAGTCGCAAAGTTTTCTTTTTTTTTTCCCACGTGACCAAATAGACTATACAGCCTTTGACGACCATGATGGCCCAGCTCTGTTCTAAACCTTATTTAACGATGAGTTCATGTTCGAAATCTATAAATACATTCTGACTATACACGTGAAAAACTCTGAAGTGTTTGGTTTTGGGGTTGGTTATGTTGAGTTTAGCGTGGGTTTGCTTTTTGCACATAGTTTGTCTTCTGTGTTGAATAAGAAATCATTTGTGCATTCAAAACAACCTCCAGTCATTCACACTGCTCACATGTTGAATATTGTTTTGATGAACAATTGGACCTATAGAATCTGATGGTTGTAAACATGTAAAAAATGAAACCAGTTGTCTGATTAAGATTATAAAAACATCATGATGTGCAATATAAAAAAAACTTTGGACTTTGATAACAAAACTACCGCTACTTATGGTCAATAAACATAATAGATTTGCTATATTGTCTTTTAGGAGGCAATTCAGTTAAGATGACAGAAACAGACATATTTTAAAGCATGTAATAAAGTTTATTTCAATGACCATAATACATAATCTCATTCATTACTTCAAAACTTTATAGAAATAACAATTTGAGATTTACATCTGAATAAACTCTACATTAACATTGTTGTACATAATTTGACATTGTTGTACATACTGTAATTAAGAGCCACATTGGCTTTACTGTTAATCCACATCATTATTTAATAGTTACAGTAGAGGTCTGTTTTGAATGCTTTTCAATAAAAGCAACATGCCTTTATCCATGTCATATGCTGTCTGAAAATACTTCACACCAGCATCTCAGAGCTTTTTATCTTTCACAGGCTGTACAACATTCACATATTAAAGGGAATGAAAACACATAAGTTTCCTGGTTGATCTTGTGTCAGAGATGGCGTGGCTGTGTGGAAATGATCCAGGATTACTGAGCCTCCAGAACACATCAGATCAGTGTGATACAGTCACTTGGTGACTTCTGTCTGGAGTCTTGCAGTTCAAACCAGCTCAGAAACTCTCTTCATCTCCACATACTGATCTGGTGTCAGCACAGCGGGCAGGTACCAAACTGCTGGGACTTATTCTGAAAGTGTGACTTTTTTATTTTCCTTTATTTTGGACACACTATTGAAATGTGTGATGATTTCATCATGAATTCAGCTCATAAGAGGAAAGCAGAATCCAGGTTATTTTAAAATATGGGAACATTTTATTGTTCTATACAGAAAACATGGGCAAATTTAAACACTTCAGAAAAACAAATGTATTATAAAATATATACAGAGATTTTACATAAAAAGTTCATAAAGATGTTTTATAAATAGTGCAGTTTTACATAGTTACATGTGCATAATTGGCTTCCTTCTTCATTCACATTATACACCTGTGATGTTCCACCTGCAATAGAACAAACTCAGTTATGATTCCTGATTTATCTGAGTGAATTCTTTCTTTAACAGATAAACATTGTGACGTCAAATGACAACAACAACAACAACAAGCGGGTATGCAGCGTCTAGTTCATTGTCCTATTAAAACGGCATGAAAATACAAGTTCACTAGAATAGAAGTACATTCAAAGTTCCATAATTTTCTTTTAATTAGGTGACAGATAATCAGTCCAAGCTGTAAAAACTAGTAACAACAGCAATAACATTTCTATTTGTAGCATAAATGTACTAATATAAATGAAATATTAATTACAACATTTCTGGACCTACTTCATCCTTACAAGTACAATACAGATATTCAAAGTGTAACTTATTTATCACAATAACTAAAAAAAAAAAAAAAAAAAAAAAAAAAAAAATCTGCCATAATCTCACCAGAGTTGTCTTTGCTGAAGATTCAGTCAGTAATTTTTGAGTCTTATTTGAAGACGAGCTCACGTCTGTATCTTGGAGGGAGTGACTGTGGTGAAGCGCCAGTGTTGGTTTCTTCTCTTGTTGTGGTGCACACGCTCTGGCCTTCACACCATGTAGTGCAGTTGCTAAAAACAAATTCCTTGAATCTCAAAAGGCTGAGGAACAAACACGTGTTGCAATTGATTGATAATCATCTGGGAACAAAAGCTGTTTTACTGATTATGCATCTGTTGTATACTAGTTCAATAACTTGTCTGGCCATGAAGAAGTAAAGTCAAAGTGTTGGTTGTTGTGACATTGTAACATTGTGGGAAATGCTATTTTGTGTAGAAAGACATGTTTGCTTCATTTGTAACATCTTATGTTTCTTTAATGGTTTATATTGAAAATATTAGTGAAATATATTCTATTGAGCAGGAGAGCATCCTGAAGCTACACACTCAGCGAAAAGTAGTGAGTATAAGACCCACTATCCAAGATCAAATATCCAAAATCCAAAAATACATCAGGAAAATGGTTCTGAAGAAGTGAATATACCTCAGATGTCTTTGTTGTTCCCATTCCAAGTTTACGTCCTGTGCCCAGCCAATCAGTATATGCATCTGTGCCAAGCTTTGCATTCCAATCATTGTGATGTCTTTTCTAGGTACTTCCTATAGAGCTGCTTCATCCTGCTCATACTAGACTTCAATGTCTTCTTTGTTACTGTCTGACGTTGGGGGGGCACGCTTGAATGATTGAGTTCCTTACTTTATTCACATACTGTGTAATTTTAAGAATAACCTTAAAATTGTGCGATTCAATAAACACTTAACTGAACCTGACTTGAATCACCGTCAACCATTTTGTCACTGGAAGGCCCTTTTATAAACACACAATGCTTGAGTCTTAGTCTGCATGAATGTCTGTGCCTTCTCATGCACGTTGGTACGTTTCAAAGTTGACTGACATTAATAACTCATAATGTTTTGATGCCAAGTTTCATTTTGATAGACATTTCATTGTTTTGACAATGATGGTGAATCAAACCGAAACAAGTCGATTGTGAAACTTTGAACATTGAAAGACAAAAAGCAAATAAACAGAAAAGTCGTTCAGTAAAAAAGCAGTTTAAAGCACTGCTACATACATGAAACATTAGTTTTGCTAGATTAGTCAAATGACTGTCGTTTTTATTCTACACAGAGCCTCTATTTCCATGTGAAGTAAATGTTAACAAAAAATTATGTCCACACTTATTCTCAATGTGTGACTTTTTAAAACATTTCTTTATTTTGGATACACTTTTGAAATATGAGACGATTTCACTATGAATTCAGTTAATAAGAGAAAAGCAGAATCCAGGTTAGTTTATAAAATGGGAGCATTTTATTTTTCTTCATAGAAAACAAGGGCAAATTTCAAAACTTCTCAAAAATAAATGTGATATTTATAATATATACAGAAATTTTACACAATAGTACATAAAAATGTTTTACAAATGCAATTTATAAAAATGTGCAATTTTACATGATTTCATGTGAGTAATTGGCTTCACTCTTCCTTCACATTATTTCATTTCCAGCATCTCAGAGCTTTTTATCTTTCACAGGCTGTACAACATTCACATATTAAAGGGAGTGAAAACACATAAGTTTCCAGGTTGATCTTGTGTCAGAGACGGCGTGGCTGTGTGGAAATAATCCAGGACTATTGAACCTCCAGAACACATCAGATCAGTGTGATACAGTCACTCGGTGACTTCTGTCTGGAGTCTTGCAGCTCAGACCAGCTCAGAAACTCTCCTCATCTCCACATACTGATCTGGTGTCGGCACAGCGGGCAGGTACCAAACTGCTGGGACACTTTGGTGCTGCACCGCGAACACAAACAGCGGTGACCACAAGGCAAAGTGATTGTGGCCTCCTTCGTCATGCAGACCACACAGCTGTTATCTGTGGACAGAAGACAAGAATCGCAATTACAAGACTGACAATCGACTGAGTCACTGATTACATCCTCTCTGGTTAACGTGCTCAACTCAAACTGGACAGTATCAGCTGGAGGGACTCCATCTTACCTGCAGTGACGTCTTCATCACCGTCTCCATCCGAGTCTGAAACATCAGGAAACAACCTGAGTTGACTGTCAAAGTCAGGTGAGAGGAGGTGTTCAGGAGGAGGACATGATCTTCTGCAAACCAGTCCTTGTTTCTCCGAGCCTGCAGAAAGCGCCAAATAGACATTAAATCATTTCATATTTTTACAACAGTTTTCAGCACGGTCAGTTCATGTGACATATAAAGTGAACTCACCCAGGAGGGAAATGGAGTAGGCCTGTCCATAGATGTCGATCATGGCCCACAGCGGGTGGCTGAGGTCCACCCCTGCTAGGAGCTTTAACTTGCTGTTGTTTACTGAGATAAATATGCTGCCACCACCAGAAACCCAGAACTCCAGCTCTGAGCCGGTTTGACAGAAGGAATCGGGCACAGCAGCAGCCCAGTGGCCGGGGGTGTCGGTCAGGTTAGGGATGGCCAGACTGGGCAGAGGCAGAGATCTTCCTGAGGGCGACACGTTTGTGAAACCCACGCGCAGTGATCCATTCCATTTAGAGAAATTCTTCTCCACTCTCACGCAAAGCCTCTCCCGAATCTTCAGCGGGCGGCTGCTGAACACCAGGCCGTTCCTGAAGGTGTCTTTGCTTCTCTCTGCTCGGCGGTGTCCATGGCTCAGGCAAACCATGTCTCCCACAGCCCGAGTGTGGAAGTTGAGTGGACCGAGGCAGCGCCAGCTACACCTGTGTGACACCTGTGATGTTCCATCTGCAACAGAACAAACGCACTTATGATTCCTGCTTTATCTCAGTGCATTCTTTAATAAACAGCTTAACACTGTGACATCAAATGACAAAAACAACAACAAGCCGTGTGCAGCATCTTGGTCTTCATGGTATGAATAGTCCTGTTAAACTATCGAAAAAATAAATTCTACTAATTCAAGATAGATGCATGAATATTATGTTCTGTATATTCAAAGTAATAAACTGTCTTGGAGCAACGATGATGAAATTGAGAAATGTGTGCTAAGGTGTTTTGTTTGCCAAAGTATGAATCACAGTGGATTACAGCTCACGGTCTCATCTGTTAGGGTCATCTTACACATTTGACTCACACACCAGCCGTACTTTCAGTCTATGTGTTTCAAGTAATTTGCTCACTGCTGTTTTCATCTGCCACTATATATTTATAATTACTAATTTTACTGCACTATAAAATCTTCTGCTCATTTACATTACTTTCTAACCTAAATTTCATCAACATCAGCATTTAGCACCAACAGAAAAAAAGACTTACAATTCATCCTGGCAATACAACACCCATACTAAAGCAGAATGATAACATTCATATCAATTTCGGTCAAAACCAAGAATGAATCTCTTACCATCGCTCTCATAGCTGTTCTGCTTCTTCATGTTGAGGCTGAAGTCATTAGCTTTCTTTGAGTGTTGAGTGAGCTCAGCTCAGCGCGTTAGTTATTGTCAGAAAGCGGCGAGTGTGGCCTCATTTTGAACACAGAGGGCGGGATCTCACACACGTGGTGGATATGGTTTGCAAACAAGAAACCACTGCATGGAAAAGGAAAGAGGGCGGGACAGAGGGAGGAACCAAACATTGGAAGTTTACCCAGTTTGCACAACAGTCACGTTCAGGTTTATCTGAAAGCATTTAGGGGATTTAAGGGGACGGCCTTCTTGGAAGCAGCATTGAAATACTGTAATGAATGAGATATTAATGGCTCTCGTGTAGTTTTATTATTTCTCATCACATATGTTTGTGTGTCATTTTGTGATTTTTGTAAAGTCTATAAGACACAAGCAAAATATAGTTAATGTTCTTCATGAAGTGGACAATAACACACACACACGCACACATACTTTAATTCTCTCACAATTCACTTGTTAAATGTTGTTACCTTCGTCAAGGAGGTTATGATTTTGCCAGGGTTTGTCTGTTTGTTTGTTTGTATGTATGTTAGAAGGATTATGCAAAAACTCCTGATGGTATCTTCCTAAAAATAAATTCAGAAGATGTGTCTTGACCCAACTTAGATTCCATTCAATTTTGAGAGTGATCCAGATAACCATCTGGATACAAAAAAAACTAAAGGGTTTTTTTCCATTTTACTTATCTTTGAACCATATTCAAAAAATCATATTTCTTGGAGATCATATCTGATTAACTTGTAAAACTTATGTGATCTGTATTATGGTCATATCTAGTAAAGTGCAAAATTTCATCCTGATCAGATCCAGAATAAGGCTAGGAAAAATTCCAGAAGTTAATAGTGGAAACCATATTTACTAGTTTCAAAAAACAAAACTCATAGAATTTAGCTTTGATTCTCTTGAAATTTGACATGTTAATTTACGGGATCAATGTCCTA
The DNA here is from genome assembly GCA_900302745.1 of Parablennius parvicornis. Classification (NCBI taxonomy): domain Eukaryota; kingdom Metazoa; phylum Chordata; class Actinopteri; order Blenniiformes; family Blenniidae; genus Parablennius; species Parablennius parvicornis. Next base: position 12,723 of record OMNM01063644.1, on the reverse strand, counting down.
AATTGTGTCTGGATCCGATCCAGATTAACGATATGGTGACACTTTGAATTTGGGACAATTTTGACATTGAAAATGCCTTTTGGTAGAGGTCTGCAGTCTCTGAGTGCTTTTCTAGTTATATTTTAGTTTTTTACACATAGACACAACAATTTCTGAACTTTAGTTTTATTCTTTATAAATTTAGCATCTAAGTTGAAAAAAGAAAAACACAGTATCTCAAGATATTAAGAGTTCTTCAAAGGGGAATATGATGTTCCTATTTTTAATATAACTGTCTAAATACATACAAAAAAACTTGTTTATGTTTTGAAATATCAGTAAATAATTAAAAAAATATTTGGTGATATTGTACATGCAGCTTGATAAAATGGATCTTTTCAAAAGTTAGGATGTGACTTCTAAGGAAATAACATGAAAAGGTAGCATTTTTCTTTCTTCTCATATCTCAAATATCATTATTTTGTTAAAGTTGAGAAACAATAAACAGTGACTTTTTTTTTCCTGCCAAACTATGAAAACATTTGATATGAACACAATATTCTGTCTACAGGACCTAAATACTGATATTTTTCTTTTTAGAGCCCCAGAACGATCCTTAGGATATTTTCCATTTTGTGCACTATAAACTCACTTTCTTCCTGAAAACACACATCACATGATAGAAAATCCTGATTGACGTGATGGAAATTTCCACCAAGACACTGGATCTCATACTTTTGAATAAACCGGCGCTCTGCTTGGAAGTCCCCTTAGCTGAGTAATGAAAGCATGTACATGTGCTCATGTGACTGGTTGGTCGAGGAAGACCTGTCTATCGTTCGCCCCCTGTAGGACCCCAGTTGTAAGTTGTAAACCATCTGTTTGAAAGAATCATGTGACAGGATGAGGCCTTACTGAGGAGTCCACAGTGAGATCATCATTCCTGGAAATTCACTCGCCCTTCCCACTCTCCCACTCTAATGCCATCCTGGAGGATTACAGCACATCCAGGGAACCAATCAGCTCAGAACATGTTTGAACATGTCAGGTCACCTCTCAGAGCAGCTTTGGAGGTTAAATCTCATAATACAAGAGTTAAATATCATCTGTCTTGTAGTATTTACCTTATACATGTGCTTTATCCTGATTATTAAATTTTTACTACAAGTGTTTTGCTTGAGGTTATCGGAGGTAAAGCCGAGTTACAACAGCTAAAACAACCTCTGTTTGGATCTCAATGAGTTTTGTTAAAAAATCACAATATCAACTTTATGGCATCACAGGAAATCTGCTGCAGCAGATGACACCGATTTCTATTTGCAGTCAACTGAGAAGAAACTCGGAAATAATAAAGGAATGTTTCAGGAAGCAGTTATGCAATAAAATATAGCAGATTAGAGACAATTACTGTAAATCCTTTGATCAACTAATCCACGTGCTACATTACAAATTCTAAGTTACTCATTTACATATCATGTTAAGTCTCCGCACTTTGACCTGCACTGTGTGTATAAGGAGTGAAACGTAAATAAAGGTTGTTGTTATTATTAAATATGCACTGAGGCAGGATTGCTCATATCTGAGATGGTACAATAAAGTCTCTACAATCACTGATATTACATCAGAAAAAAAAACCTGGAGGATTTGCAAGAGAAATAAACTGAAGGAGATAGCAAGGACGGTGTATATCTCCATCATAATCACATGAGGAACATTTGCCTCGATATGACTGAAGACAGAAATCATGTTTAGAACATAAATGATTATGTCTATTGTTCTTATCTGAATTTATTTCCCACATGCCAAGTAAACATGAATCAGTGTGTTACACATAATTACCTAACAGCCATTTATCAATTAAGTGAATCTGATTACTTTAGTATAAACTGGCATCCGCATTAACATTTTCTTTAGTTGTGTTATATACAGCAAAACGGCAACTATTGTCTGTTTCATTGCTATATATCTGTGGTGTTTAAATCAGGCAGCCGAGCGTCTCATCCCTTCTCCTCCTCTGTGTACACCAGCTGCACCTCACTTGGTCAGACATGGCAGGTCATCAAAAAATCCACTTGTTCCCACTCCACCTGTTCAAAACTCCATCAATCTGCTGCCGTCCAATAAAAGGCTCGGCTTTCGCCGACGGGCCAATAGCAAGAGGTTAAAAGCTGTGAGACCCAGGCCAATCCCAGTCCTGCATTCTAATGTGGCCCATCTTTATCAAGGTGCCACTCCACTTCCACATACTGCTTATTTATGATTTCTGAGCCGAGAGCCGGCGGGAGCAGGCATACGTCTTCAGGGGAAGACAGTAATCTGTGTCTATAGGGTTCGTTCAAGACTTCAGACATGGAGCGAACGCACGGCCAGGTGTGGATGAGAAGCGGCGAATGGCGAGAGTGAGTTTTAATCTACTGCTGCGTTGTTTCTGATGCGGTACCAACTTGCAGAGAGACGTCAAGGACTTTGTCCAAATTGCCATTAGCGCTGTGAATTGTTTGCGAATTTGGGGACGAAAACGGGAGCTGGCCAGATATTGTCGCGGGTGAGAGAAGTCCTCTCTCCAGCCCATCGCTGGTCTTCTGTTTGGATCTTACTGGATGTAGTTACTGGTACCTGGAGGCAGACTTACAGTACTTTCCATGGATCCCAACATCCAGGGGTCTTTCCTGTTCAACAACAGCCTGAACCAGTTTCCGTCAGATCTCAAGGCACCGGTGTGCCAATACTCCATGCCCAACTCTTTCTACAAGCTCAACCCGGGCCTCAACAGCCAGCTGCAGCCGGGGACGCCGCACGGCATCAGCGACATCCTGAGCCGCTCCATGGTCGGCGTGGGCTCGACCGGCACCACCACCCTGCTCTCCGGATATTCCACCATGGGGGGCTTCGGCCCCTCGGTCACCAGCACGTCGATGTACTACAACCGAGACTACAACTCCTCCCTGAGCGGCTTCGCCAAGCCCGGTTCCGAGTGCCCCATGAAGGCTCGCAGCGTGAGCTGCTGGGCAGAGAGCAGCTGTGATTGGAGAGGAGGGAGGCAGCAGTGCACCAACAGTGAGTCTGAAAACAGCAGCATCCAGCTCAGAAACCCTGGGAACATCTCTGTGTCTGTCTGCCGTCAGAGATAGAAAAACCAATAGTTATAAGCTGAAACATTGCCAGAGCATTATTGCAGGCTTCAAATGAGAAAAAATTAAATTTTTCTCATTTATTGCGCTTAACATTATTAAAACATGTCAACTGAAAAATTTTCCAGAATGTGCAATTAGATGTTCATGTTTAATATATTTTCACATAGGCTTATAGACAACAAATGATTTATGCTGAAAAAGAGACGTTTGTTATTGAAGGAACTAAATGTGATTCACTCAACACTTATTCATGTTCTCACATGGCCGTATCGTTTCACCGTTACTGAACGCGTGTAGTTTTTAACACAGAAATATCTGTGTTCATTTCAACTGGTTACATCGACATGAAAGTAATTTATGTTTTTATTTGCAGAGTGATATTATGGTGCTTTTTAACTTGTTTGCTTTTCCGATGTTTCCAGGCAGCGGTCATCTCGGGGAGATGTCCAACAGGAAGAAACACACCCGGCCGACATTCAGTGGCCATCAGATATTTGCTCTGGAGAAAACTTTTGAACAGACCAAGTATCTGGCCGGGCCTGAGCGGGCAAGACTGGCTTACTCTCTGGGAATGACGGAGTCACAAGTCAAGGTGAAGATGAACACGCTCTCCTCAAATTATAATTCTGTTTATGAGGACAAAATTACTTTAGAAATGATTGATTTATCACATTTTTCTATAATGTGCATGTACAGCTTTATAGATGCAGCAAAATTAAAACTGTTTGTTTGTTACAAACAGTTCAGTTTATATGATAGTTAATTGTGTTTCAAAACTAGCCTATGCTCAGGATGACATTTCTAGAGGTAAAATTTACAAAATGTATTTTCTCAAACATCAAACCCAGAATGCACGATACTATTCTATAATGGCTTTTAGATTGAAAATGTAGATTTAGTGGGACATAATGGGACGTTTCTATCATCTCCAGAAGGAAAATCTGAAGGAAAAAAAAAATGTTTTTTGATGTGGGAAATTTTCAATCCTGGTAAATTATTCATTATCTGATCAGGACTGAAGCAGAAAAACTACTAATGCGTTGCATTTTTATAGCAGTGTTTGGAAGCTGGCATGTTTGTCCTTTGTGACATAGAAGGACTTTAAATTCATCTAATGAGTTACTTTACCTTCTGCATCCATGGATGGAAATCTGCTCACAAACACTTTCACCTCATCCTGAACCTAGTTTCAGGGCGTCTTCTGGTTCCACATGACGCTTTTTTTTTTTCTTCTTTTTTTTTTTAACCTTGCATCGACAATCTTGGAGAGAAATGTCATCGGGCCCCTTGTTGTGTTTCAGGTGTGGTTTCAGAACCGACGCACAAAGTGGAGGAAAAAGAGCGCGTCGGAGCCGAGCTCCACGCAGGCCAGTCACGCGGGGCAGAGCGGGGAGGCCTCGGAGAACGAGGTGGAGGACGAGGAGTACAACAAGCCGCTGGACCCGGACTCCGACGACGACAAGATCCGGCTCCTGCTGCGCAAACACCGCAGGGCTTTCTCCGTGCTGCGCCTCGGG
>OMNM01063641.1:6906-25706 GCA_900302745.1 Parablennius parvicornis | reverse complement strand
GTTAGCTTTAACCAATTCTACGACTATGGGGCTAAAGGATAGTAAGGTTTGATGGATCTCATCCCTAAGCGATTTTATTTTATTTTGAAAGAACTTCATAAAATTATCACTGCACATATTGATAGGAATGGTGGGCTCAACACTATTATGGTTCTTGGTCAGCTTGGCTACAGTGCTGAAAAGGAACCAAGGGTTGTTTTTATTTTCCTCTATTACAGTTTTTACCATCCTTTCATGCTATATAAGCTGTATCTGTTTTTGTTGAACGCCAGATCCTTCCAATCTACGGGAACGCTGTTTAAGTTCGCGAGTTGATCAATTAAACCATGGGGATGACTTTTATTTTTTTAATTTTAGTTTTTAGTGGGGCTATGTCGTTGAGCGTTACTTTTAATGTATCTGTCACACTATTTGTCAGATATTCAATGTCTGAACTAGTACCAGCATATGGGTCAGGGAGATAGACTACTGACGCTATGGCAGAGGGAATTATTTCTTTAAATGTAGCTACTATACTATCAGAGATTGGTCTGGTTAGTATTGCTTTATCCGGTGGATTGTAGCTAGTAAGGATGAAGTCAAAGGTAATTAAGAAGTGATCTGGCAGAAAATCATTGTGGGGGAAAATGGTCAGATGCTCTATGCTCAGACCATAGGTAAGAATAAGGTCTAGGGTGTGAAGATGCTTATGTGCAAGACCATTTACTACCTGAGAGAATCCTACAGAGTCAAGTGTAGATCTAGAGTTAGCACTGAAACTATCGTTTTCTACATCAACATGGACATTAAAGTCTCCTACCACTATAACTTCATCTATGACAAGTTCAACAGAATTTATTAATTTATTTGAAGGGTGCAGTAATAGTTATGCTCAGACTCTCAAATGAACTAAAGTTGGATTTTGGGTTAGTATTAATCAATAAATGAGAGTTGTAAATAGCTGCCACGCCACCTCCTCGACCACTCTCGCGGGCTATATGAGTATTAATATGACTTGGAGGGGAGGCTTCATTGAGACTGACGTACTCGTCCTTACGTAGCCAGGTTTCTGTTAGTCCGAAAAGATCAATGTTGTGATCAGTTATCAGGTCATTAACTAAAACAGCTTTAGATGATAGAGATCTAATGTTTAGGAAACCACATATAATTTTCATGTCTTTATTTTGTCGAGTTTCACATTTGATACAGAGTAGATTATTGTAATTGTTAGAGGTTTTCCTAGGTTTGGGTGCTTTAGTTGTTCTAGTGGTCGGAGGGACAGACACAGTCTCTATGAGATCTGTATTTAAAGTAAAGTTAGCTGCGGTTGGTGGTTGCCAAGAGGGAAACTCGGAGAGGCGTGTAGGACTGCGACTCTGTTGCCTGTTCCCACTCTGGAACATCAGGATGGAGAAGCCAAACGTTGAACTATGTTTCTCGATAAAAGGGCTGTACCATCCAACGTGGAATGAATGTCGTCCCTCCTAATGAGACCAGGCTTGCCTTCAATTATCAATGAAGCCTACCGAGTTATTGGGACACCACCTTGACAGCCAGTTGTTGAAAGATGACATGCAGCTATACATCTCATCGTTGATCAGGTTTGGGAGGGTTCCAGGTAAAATAACTTCATCTGAGATGGTCCCCGCATTTGAGCACACCGACTCTATGTTAACTTTGAGGACCTCAGACTTCTTCAGGCGTACATCATTTCCACCGCAGTGGATTACAATCTGCTTAAATCTCCGTTTACTCTTGGTCATTAGCTTTAGCTGAGACTCAATGTCGCCTGCTCTGGCTCCCGGGAGGCAGCTAACTGTGGCCGCTGGCAGTCCTAAATTAACGTGTCTCACAATGGAGGAGCCAATAACCAGCGTGTCTTTCTCAGCCGGCATGCTGCTGAGTGAGGCAAACCTATGTGAGACACACATGGGAGGCCTGGGAGATGGAGCTGGGGTGCCCGGTAGACTTTTTGTTACTATGTTTCCCCCTGACAGTCACCCAACCACCCTGTTTCAGGGTTTCCCCGTCCAGAAGTCGGTTTCAGCCTCTGCTGTGCGTCGTCTGACAGCGCAGCTCATCTCTGAAAGCCCCTTGCCATCCAGCTGGACAGCTTGCGACGTCCTCTCGATGACCTTGAATGGTCCCGTCCACCTGGGCTCGGACCACTTCCTTTTGATGACTTTCAGGAGTACCCAGTGACTGGTGTTGGAGATCTAAGCCGAGTCTCCTTTGTTAACTATCCCGGCAACCTGTTCAGAGAATCGGGATTCCAGACATTGTAAAACATTGAAATGCGTTTTATGTTGCAGGAACGCAGGAGGTCCCTCCGTGCCAGTTCCTACTCCATGGCCTGGAAACTGCAGCCCTCTCTGCAGCTCAAACGGAGAAAAACCTGTTTGACAGTTCACTGAGGATCTAACAGCCATTATTGCGACGGGCAGTGCACTTACCCAGTGCATCTTGGTGTCGTGGCATATTTTGCTCAGCTTAGTTTTCAGATTTCTATCCATCTGTTTCACCTTACCTTGTGATTGTGATTGTTCCCAATTGGTACACAGTCCCAAAAGCATGTCTCAGCCCTAACATTTTCTCCAGTGCTTGTAGGTCTTTGTTCTTAAAATGTGTACCATTGTCTGATGTGTACCACCTGTCATTGCAGGTGGGATTGGTTGCTCATCCAGTCCATAGCCCATCCTCCTTCTTCTTTGCTCCGTGCTGCAGCAAGCCCTATCTCTCCTTCAGTGCCGCCATCTCATGATGTTTGATAACTGATTCTCGTGTGATGTGATTGTATGGCTGATCAATTAGTTTGTTTGTCTGTACTCACAATCATTCGTAGCTTCGGTAAATAACCTCCAGCTTCTTTTGCTGCTTGATCAGCAGCATTGTTCCCTTTTGAAATGTTTGTTTTTCTCTTATCATGTCCCTTGCACTTCAATACTGCCACCGCTGCTAGTTTGTGTATGGCATGCAATAAGTCTATGATGCCATTATGATGTTTGATTGGTTGTCCTGTTGTAGTCTTAAATCCTGCCCTGAGCCAGGCAAGGAGGTCTACATGTACATGTAAATAACATGTAACATGTAAATAACACTGTGTGCATAAGCTGAATCAGTGTAGATGTTTTCAAGTTGTCCTTCTGCGAGATGCAATGCTCTGGTTGCAGCGACCAGTTCAGCTCTTTGGGCTGACTGCTGCCCATCCAGTTTCTTAGCTTCTAGTACTAATATGATTTCCTGTAGCTTCGTCCTCTGCCACTACTGCGTAGGATGCTTTCAACCCTTCAGTTTCATGTCTGTAGCAAGAACCATCTGTGAACAGCGTTTTATCTGGCATGTTGTTCTGTCTTTGAGATGTCATTGTGAATGCGTTTCTTGTGCAAATGCCGCTACGCTGTGTGACGTGAAGATATGCAGGGTGTGGTTTAGCACGATATGCTGTTTTCTTGAGAATTTTGGTTAAACCTGCTGCATATCTCGCGCATGGGGGTTGTTTTTCCTCTGTTGCATCTAAAATGACGCTTGTGTACATTACATGACATGTCTTTCTCCCCCCTTTATCTGGAAAAGCACTGCAGCTACTGAATGTGCTTTTTCAGAAACATCCATGTACAATGGGAGGCTGTAGTCAGGGACTGGCATGTCTGAAGCCTGGGAGAGTGACTGTTTGAGAGCAACAAACAAGTTTTCATCTTCCGGTGTCCAGTCTAATACGCTATTTAGGTTCCTCATGCCGACCTTGCAAACCAATGCCCTGAGATTGTGTGTGTTCTGTAAAATCAGGGATGAATGAGCGGCAATAGTTGGCTAGGCCAAGAAACATCAACATCTCCTTGACAGTATTGAGTTTGGGATGATGTAGAATGGATGATTTATGTGCTGATGGAATACCTGTACCACATGATGACACCATACAGCCAAGGAACGAAACGGATGAACGACAACACTGTAGTTTCTTCCGGGAGACCTTGAAACCTTTCTCAAGGAGAAGCAGAAGAAGAGTTTGCTGCTTCTAAGCAGGTGGAAACATTAGGAGCAGCAACTAACAGATCATCAACATACTGCACTAGAAGTACTCCAGGGGACAACTGTAAGTCTGACAGCTGTCTCAAAACCCTGTTAAAAATACCCGGGGACAGAACAAACCCTTGGGCTAGTCTGTCATAGGTGTACTTTTGGCCTCGATATGTGAAGGTGAACAGGGGTTTGACATGATCGGCCAATGGCAGACAAAAGAAAGCATTAGCAAGATCAATGCATGAAAAGAACTTGTGCTCAGGTGAGATGTGTGATAGGGCAGTGTGTGGATTAGGTACTGGCATGGATGTGGTCGAGACAATGTTGTTAGCCTGAAGATCATGTACCGTTCGGTAGGTACCTGTGTCTTTCTTTTTACCGGTAGGATAGGGGTGTTCTATCCGGTGTTAACTGTGGGGGTAACTACTCCAGCGTGGATAAGTCCCTGTATCGTGCCAGCAATCACAGCCTGTCCTTCTGGACTGGTATTGTACTGTGGTATGAAAATAGGATTGGACACAGAGACAGAAAAGGACACTGGTTCTGCAAGCCCGCAGAGACCAACATCAGTAGGGCCTGATGACCACAAAGAGGTCAGAAGTGTGTCCAGCATTTTGCTACCATCATCATGCTCATCTTTCTCTCTCCCGTGGTCCCTCTGAATAAGGTGATGACGTAGAGTAAAGAAAACATTGAAGGTCATGTCAATACTATACATGGAAAATGAGGGTGAAAAACTCACCAAGTGTGGGGAAGTGTGGTCACCGTCCAGCCAGAGGCACTCTCGAGAACCATGGGACCTAAATCTTTCACTTGATGTGCAGTGCCTATTTGCATGGTTATGTGTGGATATGCTTCATCTGAGGGTGATGTATTTTAATAGCTGATTCATGTCATTGTTACATCTTTCCAGTGGCAACCTTTTAGCTCTTGGCATGAATGATTTCACTAGATAAGTCAGTAACTACAGTAAAAACCTTACAGTTACAATAGGGTCCTTGCCTTGCCGAGGTCCCTTAATATTGCTGTAAATGTACAATTGGAATTTCTTCCAGGAGAGTTGCAGTAGGTTGAAATGTGTGTTGCCTTTTCTTCCCACAGCCAGTATCTGAACAGCAGAATCAGAGAGGTGGTGTCTGACTGTGCTTTGCCTATCTCCGTGTTGATATTCTCCTTCATAGGCTCCTACCTTTTCCTTGACATAAAGCGTGAGTACAGCTATTTCAAATGAAAGAATCCTTGAGACTCTGCGTCACAGGCTTAGCACATAGCACCTTTCGCTGATCATAAATCCTCTGGTTGAATAAGAAAAAAAAAAGATCTTCTGGCAGTGAACTTTTAAACCAGGCTGGTCTTTAAGATGTGACAGTGCCAGAATTCTGCTGTGATTGAAGATGGGTTCTCGGCTCACATTCAAGTGTGTGTGCTGTAACCATGAAGCATTACTGTAGCTTATCTCAGCTGTTGCTTAGCTCCTTCTTCTCTGTGTAATTAGCTCTTGATTGATTCAGAAAAGTGTTGTTGTGGCGGACTAGGAGGCCAGTCTCTCACCCAAAGGATTGTGGGATGGGGGGCGTGTTCTGCGTTTCCCGCTTGCAATGGTATTTTGGTGTTTTCCAGTAAGTTGTCGGAGTGTTAATAAAGACTCATCCTTATATACCTTAATCTCCTGAGTTTTACTCATCCTGCCACATCGGTGATACCGTTTTGAACATTTTATTGATGAAAGCAGGAGACTGTGACTCAGCTTCATCCGTGTACCTCACCCTCAGCAGCCAGCAATTTTTATCACGGCTTTGAGGCTTCCCGACTTTTGGCAGAGCGACCCAGTGTCATGATTTGAGCAAATCGAGGCATTGTTCCACCTCCATGGAATAACTTAGGATGAACCCAAATATTACTTGGTTGTAGCTGCTTTGGACCAGCAGTCCACATGTCACGCCATGCAGCTGTTGTGCACGCCCCCACAGCAAGGGAAATATACCACTCTCAAGCAGTTTCTGCTCCGGAGGAAAAGCCTGTCTGCCGCGAAGAGGGCAGACAGAGTCCTTTCCCTGCCTGGTTTTCGGTGACGGCTCGGCTGTGGACCTTATGGACAACACGCTATCGTTGTTGGGCTCGGACAAAGGTGGATTCCTGTTCCTTCATGTTTTCCTGCGCCAGATCCTGCTGCCCGTGTGTGCGGCGTTGTCTAAGTTGGTGTGTTTAGCTGCTGCAGTTTAGCGTAAGAAGCCGATCGGATTCTGCTGGCTACTAGTGGTTTGCTGTGCGTATTGTGGCGTTGGAGCTCCGGTAGCTGATGGCGGAGAACGCAGAACCGGTGGTGATGGCTTGACTGGCCGCCCAGAGATGACACGGCACCAGGCTGTGTTTCTTTCATCAGTGTTTTGGCGATAAGGCTCTACGCTGCGTCCCTCCGTGCACGCTGTGGACACTGGTGGACTTCGGCTCGCAGGTGAACTTACTCCCTCCATCTCATCCTATAGCACGAGGCCGGTGACCATATGTTCCCACGGACGCGAGTTCGAGTGGGACTTTGTGATCGCCTCCGATACTGTTCCCAATATTGGCACTGACTTTCTGTGTGCTAACAGGTTGCTTGTAGATCTGGCGAACGGCGCCGGTTGACTGATGCAGGGACTTTTGCTACCTTTCCTTGCCAGACCGACTGATCTGGGTCATCAACTCAAGCTAACTTTTTGAATTTCCGTCTCTGACCCAGCCTGTTTTTTCTACCGCGGCAACTAAACATGGGGTGGAGCATTACATCACTATCGCGGGGCCACCGGTTGACCGCAATCCCATCCCACACATTCAGGACTTTTCTGTGCGTTTGGTGGGCACATCTATTTTGGTTTTTTTTTCTAAGGTGGACCTGGTACGTTTCTTTATCACCAGGTTCCAGTACCTGTGGCTGATGTGCCCAAGACTGCGGTGATCACCCCTTTTTGGCTTTTTGAATTCCTGCGCATGCCTTTCGGCCTTAAAGAGGCAGCACAGACTTTTCTGAGGTTGATGGACTCTGTGTTAGGTGATCCGACCTTCATGTTTGTCTATCCAGATGACATATTGGTGGCCAGCTCATCAACAGAAGAGCATCTGTCAAGGTTGAAAAAAGTCTTTTAGCGCCTTGACGAACATGGCCAACCCAGCTAAGTGTCAGTTTGGCCTGCCAGAGATTGATTTTTTGGGTCATCGCATTTCGTCCCAATGTGTGGTTCCACTGCCTTCTCAAGTGCAGGCAGTGCCGGATTTTCCCCGTCCAACCTCAGTGAAGTCACGGCAGGGGTTTTTGGTCATGGTTAATTTTCATAACCGTTTCCTCCCTTGTGCCACCTACCTCCTGCACCCTGAAGAAGAGCAGCGACTCTATTGACTGGACGCCGGTTCATGTCCAAGCCTTTGTAGGTGCCAAGTCCGCCCCTAGCTAATGTAGCCCTTTTGGCTCATCCTGCACCCACAGCACCCATCTCTTTGAGGACTAATGTATCCGACATAGCGGTGCGTGCATTGGTGGAACAGCAGGTGGCTAGAGTTTGGCAGCCCCTTGCATTTTTTAGCCACAAACTGCAAGACAGTGAGCACAAATATAGCGTCACCGCGACTGGCCGGCCTGCCGGTGTTTTCTCTCTCGGTACCTACACGGGAGTTGCAGCTGCAGCTCTGTGGCTGCAAAAAAAGGTTAACTAAACAACTAATGCCAAGCAGAGTATGTAAACAACAACAGAGAATTCATAAGGTCCAGATCTGCCGCCCCGTCACATATGTGTGGAGCTCTCAGCCCCGCCTACATTTTATGGTGGAAACGTGACCCAAATTTCGGGCGGGGTATGCTTTGCTGTGGAAAAGGTCCACAATTATCTTTATGAAATGTGTCAGCAGCATAAATGAAAACATGCTCTAAATATTGGAGCATTTCTCCTCTGAAATTTTGTTGTTTTCTGGCCCTAAGAGATGGTATATTCTCTGCAAATAATTTTGACGACTGTAAGAGAGGATGAATGTTCACCTTGAAAGCTAAAAGACTTTAATATTTCCCCTGGTGCCTATTTAGTTGTACCTTATTAAGCAGTATCCCTTTTATAAGCTTTTATAAGCAGTATGCTTCTGCCTATGCCTTTTCAGTCATTCATCACATGATTTTTCTGATTTTGTGATTACGTGAAATGTCAATATTGTGTACAATAATGGTGTTGTCATGACTGAATAAACTAAATTAAACTAAACTAATATTTTCCTCGATAATTTTTCATGCATGTCAGCCTTGGATAACTCGTTTATTATAGACAAGCTGAAAATGAAGTGCATCTGGAATTAATTTTTCCATTTTAGCTACAAAATATTGTCACATTTTCTTCTAACATAATTCATAGCAAAAAGACCACCAATGATGACATTTTAATGATATATTTACCTTATAAGAGATCTTTCGAATCTTGTTTGTGTAACATGGTTAATAGTGTAAGTTTATATTTGCTCCCTCTAACAGAAAGAAACTTTTGCAGAACCAGGCTCAGGGATGGCGGCTTTCTGTTATTCCAGTTGGGGTAAGAGGCTAGAGGAGAGAAAAGGACAGGACAGACACCAAAACAAGGAAAGAAGGATTTTATAAGCTTGTTTTAATACCTGGTTTAAAAATGTAGCTCTAGCTCATGATGTAGAGATCTGACCAGCTATTTTTATGCCAATGCTGAATTTTAACATCCTTCGGCACAGGCTTGCAAAGCATGACAGTAACTGACAAATTGCTGAACAACCCGGGGAGAAAACATTGATGAAGCTGCTCTTATTTAGGATTTTTCCTGACAAAACTTCACTTTTTGAGTTCATATTTGAACTGGTCACCCTGTGTTAAGCTAAGGTATTATTTCCTTGTTGGAAAGAAGCTAAGCATGACTGATGCAAACTTTAATAGCTGGCCACTCTTTTATTAGGGACTGAGCCTGTAAAACATGACTGTGTTGACAAGCGGGAGCAATGGTGTGATTTTTTCATTCCATGATTCCAAGCAAAATTTAACATGGAGTCCAATGGAGCAAAATCGTGTGTTTGCATCAAACAGCCTCCTGATGTCTGAAGTTTACGCCTGACTGCTTCAAAACCCACACAGACTGAAAATAAGAAATTTTCCTCTCAAAATATGATAATTTTATGAAAAACAAAACCTGTGAAGTTGTTTCCTAGATATGTCGATAAAAATTGTCCTCTTCACCACTCTGATGGACACAGCTGCAATTAGTGATGTCATCAGTGTTGCATCATTCTCACTCAGGATTACACAATATCATGTCAATCTCACTGTGACCACTTAACCTGCATGTCCTGACTTTCCAAATAAAAGCCTCAAACGCCTTCAAAATTAGTCTTTGTTTATTAAATGGATATTAAGTGTTTAGCTACTAGGGGTGAGTGGGCTTACAAAATAAAAGCCTCCAATATTTTCAAAATAAAAGTCTGTTTCTTAAAAACTACACCTAAAACCTTAAAAATGTATATTTAGGGATTAGCTTGATTAGAGCTTAGTTAGCTTTTGAAGTAAAAGTCATGAAAGGTTTTTGTTAAAAGCTTCAAAAATGTATATCTTTATTAATATTTACATCGGCCAGAAGCCATGATTGGGCAGAGGTCCCGACCAACACTGCTTGCAGCTTTAATTATGTTTAGAAATTTGCTGAGAATGAGGGAGATGAAGGTGTACTTGATGAAACTTGAAGAGATGAAAGGTCAAGCAGCAGACAAAAACTAAATCCATAATCTGAAGGACGGTATAAGATTGTAAATGGACCCCGGGTCCATTTTCCAGGGGGTCCATATCCAATACTACACCAGTCTGCACACATCAAATCAACTGTCACACGGGCTCAGATAGGGACAAACCTTCTCTTCGTGTGAATTTGTCTGTGTTCAAATGAAAAAAAAACGCCAAAAAAATGTCTCATTCGTAGCATTGTGAGAGAGCAATTGCTTTCATAATGAGCTCAGTTCATGACGAATATTGCACTTTGGGGAAAATGATTCAATCCACCACTATGTAGAATTTTGTGCTATTGAAGTGGTGTCTGTGCATTTGTCCCTGAATCAACTTGACAAATTGAATGAGGGGTGGAAGTTTTCCCTGAAGGCCTCAACACTGAGTGCTAATCAAGATTTCTGATATTAACGTTGACATTAACACACTGAAAATTGGATAAGACAACTCATCTCAAGGACCTGGAATACCAGTACACTCTAATTTGAACAATGAGTTTAGATTCAGGCTGGAAATGAAGAAACTGCTGAAGAGGATACTATTCATAACAGACTTTCTGTCCCGGTTGATTTGAGGACACTTGTAAGTTACAGTGTGGTTTAAAACCACAGGTACAGAGCAGATATTTAAGCAGGTAATCCTAAGGAGAACAACTTACACAGGCTTTATATTGTCAAGACATTTTTGTCTTGTTATAGTTTTGCTTTACTTAAACAAGGATATGAAAGATTGCAAGATGCTGTGACATCCCATGAGACTTAGTAGGTTGTTTTGATTTTACATGGTGGCACCTTGCTGCTAGATCAGAGAAACCTCCAAATCAGCATTCATCCAGATATTTACTTAAAATGTCTGGGCTTTCAGACTTGGTTTCCCAATTAAGTTATGTATCCAGATAGACATGTTGTGAGTTGTCCTGATCCCTGTAGATAAAAATATCCTTTCAGTCTACAGAAAGGGAGGAAAGTTCTGTCCATGTCATTGACAAACATGTGACACCCAACATCTTCAGAATCGGTTGCAATAAATATCAAAGTCTACAGCATAAGTGTTACTGCTTCTTGTATCATCACAAAGCTGGGTTGATTGAAAAAAAAAATCCCCAGCATTCTGACAAAGTGTTACCTTTATAGCTTTCCAGCCTTGAACCATAGTTGGAAGCGAGTCAATAATTTTTGGCTCGTAGCAGGTAACTTGCTTCCAGTAGTCCGGGTTAACACCCTGAAGGACATGACAACGAGGCAGTAGCTTTCAAAGCTGAACTCGGGCTGTATTTCTGTTTCTTGAATACATTCACTGGTATATGAGTTGCTATGAGTGGGCTAGTTCTCTCCGGGTTGCTAACCTCAGCACACACATAACTTTAGACATAGAGCTATAGACACAGAACTACTCACATATAGATTAGTTTCTTCCCAGAACACACCTCTCTCCTACGTCACAGTTGCATGTTTTCCAACTCGTCACAAGAGGGCAGTATTGCAACAAAAGACAACAAAATTATTTAAAACAATATGTAACCCAGTTGCACATTATTGTATGTATTTTGAATCCTTAATCTAATTATACATTACAGGTGTTGACATCTGATGACAACTCTACTATGATGACACAAGCCATTGTCAGTTTCTTTGTTTTACATCTCCTCGTTGTTAACCACTGCCGTTACAACTGTGTTCTCAGCAGATGTTCCAGGCCTCACTTTAACACCGTCACTGACCGGGGCCATCTCGCCATCATTTTCTTCTCTTTGGCCTCCCTCTTGCTCCCTGTCGGATTCTTGTGAGAGTGTCCTTAAAGTTAACAAATTTGAAATTATGGTCAAACTCCTTTATTTGTGTGCACAACACTCAGAGACATTTTCCCAAAGAAAGATTAATATGCTGGCCTTTCATTTCTTTAGAACATACTAACCCATTGCAGCTCAATCAGTGTAGCTTCATCTCTGAAAAAGGAACTTCCTTGGGATGACTGAACCAGAGGCATGACTTGACCTCTCCTGAGAAAAACACAAATGGCTTTGAGTTAATGATTAAAAATTACTAGTGAGCTTTGTTTTGAATATGTATTAAATTGAGTCTCTGTAAATTTATGTGCACAATCTAAGGGTAGATCCTGTTGAAGTGGACGTATGTAGATTGTAACCTGTCCAATCATCGTTGGTGGATCTTTCAGATTGGCAAGGTGTATCCAGTGCATGGATATTGAAGCAATGCAAAATTTTGACTACAAGTAGATTATGCAATTATTAGAAATCCAAAGCCTCCCCCTTCTTAGAGCTTTGGGAACACTTCCTGTGTGGCAGACTAGGAGGCAGGTCTCTCATCCAGTAGGATAGTGGGAAGTGGGTGTGGTTGATGTTCCCCACTCTTGGCAGGTATTATGTGTTTACTGTCAGTGTTGTTTTGGCGGTGCTGAATAGAAGACAAATCCACCTTTATCTCCGGAGCCTTCATTATCATGCCACACCGTCAGTTCATTTGATATAATCATGGGATCTTTGTCACTCCCTGCATAAACAACAGAAAAAAGACATGACTCATCTGGACACACCTAAAACAAACCAAAGCTAAGTTAGTTAAGCCTGTGATATCCATTACTCACACTATGAACATCAATTATGTTTTTGTTAAATATGAACATATGGAAGTACCTGTGATGATAAAAAGAAATGCCAAGTACAACTGCTTATAAGTGTGATGAGCCCCAATACAAAGCTTTTTTGGTGGGTAAATTCTTAGTTTCATACGGACCTGAAAATATCTAAGTCCAGCAGTAAGAAGGTCCGCTTTCAGCAATAAGCTTGGAACTTTATTGGCCCCGTGGTCAGCCAAACAACAGAATGTGTCCGTGTAGCTTCTTTGAGTAACTTGCACTTGTGCTGATTCGTTGCATATTTCTTCTGGCTCCACCACTATATGTTTCAAAAAGCCTTGTTACCTCGGCTGCAACACAGACAAATGTCACAACTCAATTGTCACCAGTCAGCTAAAACAGCCTCATCTTCTATTTTGCCCATTAACGAGCTTGTTGAATGCCTCCACTATTAACAATTAAATTATAAATCACAAAACACAGCAAGCTTGCCTTATGAATACAATTTTTGATGGGACATCAAATTATCTAATTTTACACATAACTGTTCCAAGACATTGATTAGTAGGAGCACATGTGTATAACATTAAATTACTTCGCTTACCTTGAACAGGCGTATGTGACAGAGCAGCTGGTATCTGCTGTGACAAAGCTGCCAGAGCTGAAGGAATTCTGCTTTGAGTTTCCGCAATCAAATTTTATGCTTCTTTGCGCAGCTCTGAGCAAGTTTTTGACATTTTGTCCTGCAAATCACATGTGCATGAGAAGTTCAGTAGGGCTGAGTCTTCCCCTTGGATTTTACCGGTTGCCAATAAACACAGTTGGTGTGACCCAGTGTATTGGAATATGTTCACATGCTCTGCGTCAACCCTCGCTCTGGGATAAATCTGTTCTGACTTGATTTGCTGGAGAACCAATCAGGTGTAAGAATCCGCCCACTGACTTTGATGGGCAAGTTTGACAGATAAAATAAATTCATGAAACAGTGCAACACTGGACCATGAAATAATTAATTAAATAGTGAAATAATTATGTTTTTACATCAAATGAATACATGTTTTAATTCATTAATGACACATTAAATTAATACTTAATAGTGTGTTTATTAGGGGTGGGACTTAAACGCATTATTGAATTACAAGAACACAACATTTAAAGAAATTAATGGAATTAATCACAGTTTGCTTCATAAACAGCGTGGAACTGTTGTCATTGCACATTTTAATCCGGTACACCGATTACACTGATGCAGTGATGCACACGTGATGTCAGAGCTTGGCTAAAGGCTACCAAAATGGAGGATTTAAAAGGCCCCTGCATACTCCCATTTCGAAGCCATAAGAACGAGAAGAAAATTTGGCAGTGACATCTGTTCATACTGTTATGGGGGGCTCAAGTGCTGCAGGCAACCAGGGAGCAGAATGAACATTCAAAAAAAGGATTATATTCTTAACTAAAATAATAACATCTCCAGTCTTCCCTCCTGGTGATCGTTCGAGAGGAATAGAGTAGGTGAGGGGTAACTCACAGACTGGACCAGAGCTGAGCGCCACCGGAGCAGAGTGCAGAGCGGAGCGGAACCTAGCAGAACGTACTGGTGGGCGACGGCCGAGGCGGTGTAGGGAGAGCGGGTTTTACTGACTGGGTCTGTGGCGTTGCTACTCTGGCGGGGTCCGGGTGCAGACAGGAAGATTTGGGGAGAAGTGAGCCTTTTAACGGAGAGAGTGGAGGAGTTAGTCAGGAGCATCCAGCAGATCATCCAAGACAGCCGACTGATCAAGAGACTGACTAAAGGCCATATCATGCTTCGGCGGTCCACAGTGCGGGATGACGTCAAAATCATCATCCACCCCTATTCGCAAAGTCCGCTGTGGACCCATTGTGGCCAAGCACACGCAGCCACAATTTTGTCACCGCAAGACCTGTGCATGCCAACACAGCGCATGCACCAGTCTCAACCCATTCTGCCACATGCGTAGAAGCGCACACAACAATGGACACCAACTTCAAACAGTGTTTGTACGAGGAGGTCCGCCTTTACCCACATATATTTAATCCGAATCTGATAGATTATAAAGACAGCCAGATGGCTGTGAATTCTTGGAGAGCGATATCTTCCACCCTGGGCAGAGAGGAGCATGTATGTTGCCAGAAGTTGAAGTACCTCCGCGACAGATACATTAAAGCCATGAGGAAAATGAAAGGGAGGAGCGGTGATGCCGGCGGGTAAATTGTCGTCCCGCCAAAAATCAGAATGCTGCAGTGGCAGTCTGGCTTCATCATAGTGTTTAGTGTGTTACATATACTTCTAGTTCCATTTCATCTGTGTTTTATACTGTAAAGGTTTTTACGTGTTCTTCTGTTGTATAATAAATATTTTATAGTTAATAAATCCACAAAACTGAAGTGTTGTCAAAGCTTATTCAAAAACTGTTTAGAAGACATGCTTAACAAAGAAAAAGCAGAGAGAACGTTTCAACTATTTACAAGCTAAAGCATGGTAAGTTTTTAATGAAGGAGGCCTCTGCACACCACAGTTTCTTGCCATAGCACACGTTCCACAGGAGTTTGGAAAAACACAGGCAGGTAGTGCCAGGCATTGAGTGCAGCACGTTATACTCTGGCTGTGGACAGTTTCCCAGGATTGAGTAGGTTGCGGCTGATGGTCCACATGCCACCTCCACTCACCTGGTTGTATGTCTCCACATTGTGTTGTGCTATCAGTGTAGTTTGCAGAGATGTAACGGGTGGTTGCTGTATTTGCAGCATCTGTGCATATCAGAAAGTATTGTAGCACCACAGAAGCCTTCACCATAAGGACGGTGTTATCTGGACTGCATTCGATTGGATGGCCAAACACCCTCCACCGTGATGCCAGGATACCAAAGGTATCCAAGATGACTAATGCGAAACAACATGCCACAGATACATGTTCACAATTTAACATCAGATTTTGGTGCAGTGAGAACGCTGCCTCACCCACCTAGGCATGTGGGTTGATGACGTCTGTGACTGGCAGGTTGGCAGGTGGCAGTATTGTCAGTTAATAAGTCTCGAGCCAAACCCACTGTCTTTGAAAATGCCACCATCACTTTCACGACCATTGGCCTTGATGTCCACCATCGTGAAGCGGTAATGTGTGTCACAGGCCGCCATCAGCACAATGGAGTGGGTCTGTTTGTAGATAAAATAGTCACTACAGGACTTTGGAGAAGCATGTATTTGGTTATGTTTACCATCAACGACACCCAAACACAGGTGAAAGTTTCACATCCTCCAAACATCCTATGCCATTTCCACCCACAGTGCTGGTGACTGGAAGGTAACAAACTCCAGCTGCAAGGCGCTCCGCAGGGCTCGACACACCTCCAGTATGATGGTTGCACCAGTGCTGGTGCCCAGCCGATAGCTTGCACCTATACTTTGCTGTGAAGATTCAGTCACCGAAAAGCATAAAGTCATAGCAAGCCTTTCAGCCACGCCTACCAGAGGCTGTGTTTGGTCGTGGTGGATATGAGAAGCAATACGATGCACCAGCTCTTCAAACTTTAAAGTCCACATGTGGAAATAAACTCATGCTTTTCTTTGTCGATGCATCTCATTTCCTGGACCAGCTTGCTGGACTCTCCGTCCCTGGTTCGTTTCACATTCAGCGGTCATACATCATATCGTCTTCATTTCGTCTCTTCTTCTTCAACAAAAAACAACAAACACGGGAGCACTTCTTCTTCACGCAAGGTCAGCATTTTCTAAGCACAGCATACTTGATAGAGTTGCGTGGACCAATTCACATGCGTGGAACACATGCTGCCGCGATCCCAGAAGTGGAGCATGAACACCATCAACGGCATATTCCACACGCACTGCCAACTTAGGGAGTATGACAGGCCCTTAAAGTGGATTTACGGTCCCGCGTCGAGTAGAGTGAGGAGCCCAGTTAAATATTGAAGCTTCTCAGTATGAAACCACCTCCACCTGGTAACCAGAGCAGCACCCAATCCTCTCTGTACACAACTGCCTGGCACGACCACCCGAAATGCAGCAGAGGAGAGGGAAACACACCTGCAGCACAATAACCCTCCTATAAGGTTGCAGAGGAGCAGAACCCTGTTCCAGAAAGTATGTTTTGTGAAAATTCAGAGTGCGTTGAGCCTAAAATGAGGGAAGTTTTCCATTCCAGAAAGAGAGGTAACTGAAACTCTTGAGTCAGTCACCATGGCAACAGACTCTCTGAACGTAACCTGCTGGCTGGCAGGTTCACTAGAAGAAATCTGGGAGTTTCTACTCATCTTCTCCACACTAAAGCACACTGCCTGACATCCTCAACCATTTCTTTGCGCGCTTTAATATGCTGAACACCAGACCAGGTCTCTCACCACCTCACCTAGTGTGGCACCAGCATTTGTCCTCTAGCAACACCAGGTGATATCTGCTCTGCAGCGCACCAAGACCTCCAAAGCACCAGGACCCAACAGGGTGCCAGGCGGAACACTGCAGTCATGTGCTGACCAGCTAACGGGAGTGTTAACTAACATGTTAAACCTCTCGCTGCAACAAGCTGGTGTCCCCACCTGCTGTAAATCCACCACTCACGATACCAAAGAAAACATCTGTAACCTGCCTTGATGACTACCGTCCTGTCACCCTGACCTCTGTAGTCATGAAGTGCTTTGAGAGGATCATCCTGTCCCACATCAGAGACATCATCCCTGCACATCTGGACAGACACCAGTTTGCCTACCAGAGGAACAGATCTACAGAGGATGCAGTCCCTCTTGTTCTCCACTCGGCCCTGACCCACCTGGAACAACCCAATACATACGTACGGATGCTCTTCATAGAGTTCAGCTCCGCCTTCAACACAATAATACCCCATAAACTGATCCAGAAACTCTGGGATCTTGGACTCACCACCTCACTGTGCTCATGGATTATGGACTTTCTTACCTGTAGGACACAGAATGTCAGGTTGGGAAAACACAAATCCTCCACCATCATCATGAACACTGGTGTGCTACAGGGGTGAGTGCTCAGTCCAGCCCTGTTCGCCCTCTTCATCTAACCCTCAAACATCAAAGTGAGGTTCGCTGATGACACCACTGTAGTTGGACTCATCAGTGAAAACGAGGAGGTTCACTACAGAGAGGAGGTACAACACCTGACTTGGTGGAAAAACGTGCTTCTGAACACCACCAAAACCAAAGAGGTTATTGTGGACTTCAGGAGGACGAGAAAAACCACCCCCCGTCCACTGCACATAAACATAGAGAGGGTGGAGGTGGTGGACAACATAAAATTCCTGGGACATCACCAGTGATCTCTCCTGGACCATCAAGACCTCCCACCTAGTAAAGAAGACACAGAAGAGGTTCTTCCTCAGGAAGCTGAAGTGGGCTGGTCTCTCCACCTCAGCTCCCGATGAACTTCTACAGGAGCACTGTGGAGAGCATCCTTTGTCAAGACATCACTGTGTGGTATGCCAGCTGCACCGCTTCCTGACCTGGATTCCGTTTATGCTGGACGCCTGAAGAGGAGAGCCACCAGGATCTCCACCGACAGCACTCACCCCGGACACCCCCTGTTTGCCCCGCTTCCATCAATGAAGCGATTCTGCCACATAAAAACTCGAACAACCAGACTGAGGAATAGCTTTTTCCCCAGAGCTACAGACTCTATCACCCCTCCCCTCCCCCACCCCCACTCTCACACTCACCAGATTCTGCCACAGACTGTCGAACATTCTGCACTTTATCTGGACTCACATTACACTGCCAATCATGCAAGACCTTAACTGCTGATTTTATTTACCACTGTTTCACTGTTTTTTACTGTTTTTGCTAAGCACTTCACTATTTTCTGATTCTTATTCTATTTATTCTACCTTTTATAGTTAAAACCTGCTGCTAATGACTGATTTTCACCAACGAAGTTTCATTGTTTTTATCACAATGACAATAAAGTTCCTTGATTCTTTGATTGATACGGTCAACAAAAATAAATGATCCCAACTCACCTCCTCAACAAGTCCTCCAACTCAAACAACCAGATTGGTCATTTTTTCATGCACCAAAATACGAACTCTCAGAGCGTATTTGCAGCTCCCCTGATGGTGACTGGATGAACAGCGGAGCTCAACGCACTGTGGTCTGAGCACATATTGATTGAGAGTGTGAATGGATCAAAACGTTTGATTACCATATAATATGCCATATATGTAATGGTGTAATGACGTTTCTTTGAGTATAGGTTAGTATCTCACAGAAAATGGCTGTTTTTTAAAGTTTACCATAGATTAAGGTTGTATGACAAAATGCTAACTAGCGCCGGAACATTAACAACACAGCAAATAATGCGTGTGTAACTTCTTTATTATACAATATGACTTTCCATAAATATAGAGTTTAGCTGCAATAAGACCTTTTCCAAAGTAATCAGGCTCATACATTAGATGTGTGTG
>OMNM01063639.1:26101-38698 GCA_900302745.1 Parablennius parvicornis | reverse complement strand
AGACTTAATAAAATTACAATGCCCCTATAAAATAGTATATAGTTTAATTGAATCATTTTCCAATTTCCTTGTAGGTGCAGGAACAAAACAGTCAGCATGAAATGAGCTGTTAATTGCAGTGATTTAATGCTGTGATGTTATTTTCACCCTGGAAGGATTACTATGGGAAGGTGATAATGAAAATCTTTTTGTATCTAATCTCTTCGGTGTTTAACTGAATACGTTCCTTAGTGCATTGAATAATGACGCTATGGATGAAACTGTCAGTAAAGGGACATGATAAAACATAAATCCTGGTTCAAAAACGTTTCGGAGGGCGCTCGGCTGAGCTGGTGTTTACGTGACAGTTGCTTGGTCGGTGTGAGAAGCGTGGATTTGAAAGAAACAGTGTGATTTGTTTACTGTTCGGATCCTACTTGAAGACTATCATTTCGCTGCAGACCAAACGAGGCAGCCGCTGTATGCAATCTTCACCCTCAGCATCACCGCTCAGTCTTTTCTTTTTCGCCGCTTCCTTCTACACTTGACACTTACCTTCTCTCGGCTTATCCCTCGCCTCCTCTCATTCTTTCTGTCAGGCTAACAAACGATTGTTTTGCTTTCCCATGGAGGCCCATGCCAAGGCCTGAGAGAGAGAGAGAGAGAGAGAGAGAGAGAGAGAGAGAGAGAGAGAGAGAGAGAGAGCGAGAGCGAGCGAGTGTTGGGAAGCTGGAGTACAGCCAGTGGCCTGGGGCTACCAGAAGGGCAGGATAGATGTCTGTTGGCTAAGGTCCGGAGGAGATTTTGGCCGGCGGAACAGATGGAGAGTAGTGACAAGTGCAGCCATAAAACCTGGCCCTGCAGGGCCAAGCAAAAGGCTTCTAACCCTATCGCCACCATTACAACAGTTCTCAGTATACTGGATGTCTTTGCCTGAGTGCTATCACTTACTCCTGTCACAATACTCCTGTCACTCAACTATGACCTTATTTAGCAGTGTTTCAACAAAAAAAACCCCCAAAAATCAAAAACACTGCTATACAAAGACGTCAGTTCTGTATTGAGAAAAATTCTCTGTTCTCATCCTGCTGTGATTCTGCCAAGACGATCAATGCTACTTTGCCTCTGTGAGCTCAAGACAACGGTTCAATACTGCCACCCAGTGGAACATTTTATATTGACATAGTATTCTCAGTGGGACTCTGTGAGACTGTGTGTACATTGAAACTTTAATAACCTGTTCTTATGGATCTTACCTTAAGTCAACTCACGTTTGACAGGAATTATTTGAAAGAAAAAGGAAAGAGATGGAACTTTACAAACAACCGCATCAGCTCACTGTTTTCAACTTTCAGCTTAACACAACCATATGTGATGCAATACAATGCAGCATGGTTCATGTTGAAAAGTGTGATTTTTTTTCAGTAGATAAACTGGGCCACAACAATATAGAATAATATTAAGGTGAAACACGCTGCACTGTTTGGTAACTGTATACAGTGGTGGTTTTGGATTGTTCCATTGTTTGTTTGACAACTGCATCCTAAAAATAAAAGTTGATTAATAATGAAGCTTCAAACAGCTCAAACCAAACAAAAAACAAATGAAATCACATTGTAATGTTGAACTGTATTCAAATCTTACTTTGCGGTGTAAATCCAATGTGTTCTAATATGACCACATTGAATTTATGTCACCATATAATATAAAATGCACCAATATATTATTATATTATATTTCACTTCATCATAATGAGTCTTGGTATTAAATTTTTGATTCAACTGTTCACATTAGATTATATATTTTAATATATCATGAGAATTCGGCAGCACAGTTCTGTTGTTGGTTAGCACTTTCACCTAGTAGCAAAAAAGGTTGTGGTCTAGGTCAGGCTTGAAAGCCATTCAGTTTGGAGTTTGCATGTACCTGTGTGGATTTTCTTCGAGTCTGGTTTCCTCCCACAATCCAGAAAACATCCATTTGAAGCTAATTGGTGATTGGTGTGTATTTGTCCTGTGATGGATTGATGCTGTCCAGGTTGTAATCTGCCTTCACCTATAGTCACATATAGAATAGTTCCTGTACCTTTCAGTTGGATAAAGTGGTACAAAAATGGAGGGTTGAATGGTGTGCTATATTTACATATCAAATTCAAAAAATGTTATTACTCTATACCATTAACAGGGCAATATATTGTATTTTACTGTTAAAGTTCATCATGATATACTGTATATTTTAGATCTTAAGTCATCAATGGAAATCATATTATGAAATACTACAATGTAAAAAAAAAAACAAACAAAAAAAAAACAACACCTCAATATCACATTAAAAAAAAGTCATTAAAATGCAACACAAATCTGTTTTTGTTCTGCCTGGCAGCAATACAATACAGCTGGCGATATTTAGCATCTGTGTGCAAGCTGAAAAGATTTAATCAGTCTAAACTTAAGGAAAGGCTTCCGCTTTGTCTGTCATTGTTTAGAAAAACAACAACATTCACGACAGTGATGAGGAAGATTCGTCTAACACAACCTCTGTTCTGTGTGCAGGAGTTGTCAGAGTATGACCAGCTTGTTCAGTAACACCATGTCTCCTGCCAAAGATGGCAACTCTTCCCTGCCTCGCCGCTCCAGCAACCTCGGAAAACCTCCACTCCGGGCACTTTATGATTTGCTCATTGCACCTATGGAGGGGGTGAGTATTACCTCCACGGGTCATTGCCTGCAGATACAGGTAGCTGTGTGAAGGGAAGATCAAGATAAGAGAAGATGTATTTGGGAGGAATATAAAATCAGAGACACAACGTCAAAATGTATTCTTTTTTGTGTGTGTGTGTGTTTTTTCACACTAATCTTTTATCTGACAGGGCTTGATGCACTCCAGTGGGCCTGTCGGCAGACACAGACAACTGGTTATGGTGCTGGAGGGAGAACTTTACCTCATTCCCTTTGCACTGCTAAAAGGAAGTTCCTCTAACGAATACCTCTATGAGCGCTTCAGCCTCATTGCAGTGCCCTCCATTCAAGGCCTTGGATCCAATACAAAGGTTTTAATTTAATACTTATATTACTTACTATGTAGTGCAATACAAAATAGAAACATTTTATAACAGAAATTGTGCTTTTTTTTTAGGATTGTGTGGATCTGTTAAGCAACTAAATCTTACAATAAGTGTCTGTGTCCTCTTAGGCCCATTCTCGTCGTCCGGGACCTGCTCCCTGCGGTGGCGTCTCTATGGCAGCAGTGGTTGGGAATCCCAGATTGCCCTCGCCAGTGATGGACCGCTGGCTATGGGGACCTATGCCTTCTGCTGAAGAGGAAGCCATGATGGTTGCCGAGCTATTGGGATGCCAACCGCTGGCTGGTTCTTCTGCCACCAAAGAGAGGGTGATGAGTGCCCTCTCACAAGCAGAATGTGCTCACTTCGCCACCCACATTTCCTGGAAATTAGCGGCTCTGGTGCTCACCCCAAATCCAGAGGGCGTGCCTGGAGGGGCCAGTGCCAGTGTGGGAGTGGGGACGATGGGCAGAGGTGCAGGCGGCAGGAGGGGCAGCAGTAGTCGGGGAAGAAAGGGTTCCATCAGCAGCGGCTACACCATTCCAGAATCCCTCCACATGCAGGACGACAGTAGTGACGTGGAGAGTATCTGTGACAGCCCGCCCCTTCAGGAGTTCCTGCTTACAGCTGCAGACATTTTGGACCTGAGGTTGCCAGTCAAGCTGGTGGTGCTTGGGTAGGAAAATAAATTCTGAAGCAGGGAATTAATTGTTTTACCAGTGAATGTCATGATGTGGAATCGAATGAGACACATTATAAAGTAGCATTCCAGGACAACATATTGTCACCAATGAGAATGTGATAATATTGACTCATTAAATATTACACATCTTTCAAATGATGTTGTGCACATACTGTATGTGTTTTTTCTTGGTTACAGGTCATACCAGGAGTCTAGCAGCAAGGTCACAGCAGATGGTGTTGTGGGACTGACCAGAGCCTTCCTGGCTGCCGGGGCTCAGTGTGTTCTTGTGTCCTTGTGGCCTGTCCCTGTTGCTGCCTCTAAAGTTTTTGTCCATGCCTTCTACACTGCCTTGCTCAATGGGACCAAGGCCAGTGCGGCACTAGCCGACGCTATGAAGACTGTACAGAGCAGCAAGCAGTATTCACACCCCTCCAACTGGGCAGGTTAGAGATGTCATCATCATTTATGATATGAATATACATTAAAAAAAAATGGTCTTACCCTCAAACTCCTTTTATTTTTTATTTTGTTGGTGGGGCTTTTATTCGATTTTTTTTTTTTTTTTTTATTGAACTAGAATATTTACAAACCCTAGTGGCGGCTAAGCAGGCAATCATCCATTACAAAGAGAACAATAGGAAAATAAGCATACAAAGAAATAAACAGAAACAGAAGCGAGCAGTCAAAAGGCATTAAAACACTAATGCAGGTTAACAATCAAAAACATATTTATCTGGGCCTTTTACATTGAAATTTAATCAAGAGAGAAAGAGACACATCTTTGTATATTTTTTTGCAAACAGCGCTTGACATTTTTCAGAGAGGGAACACATTGGTTATGAACTCCTTTTTAAAGCAGTAGAAGGAGGGCTTCTTTTTCCTCCATTTACTACAATGTAAATGATATTTTCCCAACAAAACAAGTATATTAATAACGTTAGATCATGCCGGTTCTGAATGCTTTTTATAATATGAAATATCAGAGAGGTCTAAATTGTTAACACCATTGATCTTGAGAGAAATCCAATCTTTAATATCTGGCCAAAATCTCTTTGATAGAGGACAAAAAAAAAAAAAAATATTCTAGGATTTCATTTGATTCATCACAAAATGAGCAAGGATTAACTTCAAAACCAAATCTATTTTTTAAGTGTTCACTAACTGGATAAATCTTGTAAATACATTTAAAATGTGTTTCCTTTACCTTTGATTGAACTGGCCAATAAACAAAACACTTTAGTGCTTTTCCCAACTTGAAAAGAGTTTCTAGGTCAGTCAAATGTTAATATATTTGTCTTTCGTAATTGCAAAAGAGAATTTCTTTAAATAATTCTCTAATAAACCTGTTGTTACATCCGTTTGCCTTTAAGTTACATCCTTTAATATACATTTCTGGTAATACTGGAAACACATTTGAATATTGTACGGTGTTTTGAATCAGTGGTGATGGAATGCCTTACTTACTATGGTAAATTCTGATAAGGAACAATTCCATTTATACTTAATTATGAAGGTTTGGAAATCAATGAAATGTCCTCTCTGTTTTGTTGGTTTCATCTCCAGGGTACATGTTGATTGGCAACGACGTGAAGCTTAACAGTCCTTCTTCTCTGATCGGCCAAGCTTTGGCTGAGATTCTACAGTATCCAGATCGAGCTCGTGATGCACTGAGAGTGTTACTCCACCTGGTGGGACACGCACAGTTACTAACTGTACAAATGACACACAACCAAAGACACACTCATTACTAATGCTGCACTGCTGTGCTCTTTGCAGGTGGAGAAGTCTCTTCAGAGGATACAGAATGGCCAGCGTAATTCCATGTACACGTCGCAGCAGAGCGTGGAGAATAAAGTGGGAGGTGTCCCTGGCTGGCAGGCTCTGCTAACAGCTGTGGGCTTCCGACTTGACTCTGCAGGGCCTGGCATTCCTGCTGCTGTCTTCTTTCCCACTGCTGACCCAGGAGACAGGTTGCAACAATGCAGCACCACTTTACAGTCTCTACTGGGTATGTACTTGATGGTACTTGATGAAAATGGATGTTTTCTTTCTTTCTTTTTCATATTTTCAACACAGTGTAATATGTTGGCTTCGAGTGTAAAACAAGAATACTTTATTGTAAAACATAAATTCACTCAATGTATTACCGTACCTTCCACTTTTAAAACTACCAATTCTCCTATGTGCCCTTGTGTGGCGAGGTTTTCTCACAGAGCTTGTCAGTTTGGTTTTCACAGTTGTCTTGGAGGATTTGAGACACTTTCAGTGGGATTTAGGCTGTCTCAGTTGCTTTCTGTCTCTTCATGTAATTCCAGACTTACTATAGAGATCAGGGTTCTGTGGTGGTTTGTGAAGTCTTACAAGTCTTCTTTGTGTTCATGTCACTGAATACACTTCTTCGTGTGCTTTGCCAAAGAGCAGCTAATGCGTCTAAATCGTTCAGTCATGTTGCTCCATTCCATGTATTACTGCCCATTTTATGGTTGTGTGGATTGTGGCTTGTAAGTGAATAATGAAAATCTTTCTTTGATGCTGTCCCTCAGGTCTCCCACCACCATCTCTTCAGGCTTTGTGCAAACTCATCACGGCTTCAGAGGCAGGAGAGCAGCTCATCAACCGGGTAGGCCCCCTGCAGCTCTGATGAAATGCTGCTTCATTTATTTGTACCGCTTTTGCACAAGTTCCAAATTGGTCCTTGGCTCAAATCACAAATGCAATTGCTGTTATTTAGTGTGAAGAACTATTGCGGCACCCTCCCACTTTCTCAGAAACTTGCATGCCTGCAGGGATTTATCATTGCATAATGTATTTGTGTCAGCTGCACACCACTCACTAATGCACTGGTACCTGCAGCTGCAGCTTAGGCTGAACTGAAACGCTGCATCAAAATAACTAGCCGCGCTCCAAATACAAAGTCTTGACGACAATCTGAAGTCTGTTTTCTTTCACTGAAGCTGGTGACACCATCGGAATAATCACAGCAGAGGTTTATCCCTGCTTATCTGTAACGTGTGGATGTCACATGTTTACAGTGAAATACTTTTCAGTTACTTATTGGCAGTTCCTGTCACCTCATTCTACAAACATGCATCTCAATATACAGAACAGGAAGCCACTCTGTTTGCCAAAATTGTGTTTTAACCTAACATCATGTGTCGCTTTTTTTCCCTCTTATTGAACTGAACCCTTGAAACCTTTGTGAATGGCCTGTGTGCATGCAGTTAAAAGCATTTTTTCTCTCTCTTGCTCCTAACATGTGGTCTGAAGGCTGTTAAAAATATGGTGGCAATGGTAAGTTTGCTTTCACCTACATGCATTTCATTCTATTCTAACATTCATTTTCCTTCATTTTTCACTAGCTGTGCTGCTGTTCAAAATCACAACTTTCTGGTTTGAAGGTTCCATGTTGAATTATGTTTGTTTTGATGCTGTCTCGTGGTTACCTACATATTGTATACATGAGCAAATTTTGCTCAGTGTATACTCTATGTCACTACAGTTCCCACAGCTAGTTACTGCAATCAGATCTTAGGGGATTGAGTAGATATTCAAGGATTTACCGCAATTAATAGTCATAGGAATGCTTCAGTTTGGTAGAAGGGATAAAACTGTGATGTAAAAACAACCCTCTAACAATATTGTTGGGGCACGTTTTATATTTTCCAAACTGTTATGTCGAGTTGACAAAGGTGTCTCTGTTCTAAGCCGAGTAATCCCCAAACAAACCAGGCGAGTGTGCTCCCAGGCCACGTGTAAGCCCCCATAAACCTCCAACCCTTTTAGTTCAGCTTCCAAGCATTTGTTTATTCAAGCATACTGCTGTAACATCTTAAGAAACACTTACAAACTACAAAGATGCCATTTTATATGTGAACTCAAATTGTGAATTTAATAATAAAATTAATCTCACAAAGAAAAACCCTACATTTGGTTTATTTTAGGTTTTGACCTAAAATGAATTGTCTGATCACTCAATTGTGTTTGAAACATCTCCAGTGAAATCACATTTTTGTGTTCTTTATTTTCTTCCTCCAGCTCCACCAGGTGCTCGTCCAACTCCAAACAGGAGAGAAAGAACAGGATTTCTCCCTCCTGCCCATTCAGGTGTCCATCAGTGTGCAGCTCTGGAGACTGCCGGGATGCCATGAATTTCTTGCTGCTCTTGGTGAGTCAGCGGTCCGAAACTCCTGTCCCATCTTACTTCTGCTTCAGTCTGCCCTTCATCACCAACAAATAGTTTGAATTCAGAAATGTATTTTAATGCAATTGTCCTTTTATTTGTGCTCAGGATTTGATTTATGTGAGGTGGGCCAAGAAGAAGTGGTGCTGAAAACAGGCAAGCTAGCAAACCGTCGCACCTTGCACTTTGCGCTCCAGTCTTTGCTGGCGCTGTTTGGTGAGTACATTTATGGTCATTGTATCATCTCTGTTTTTGTTGTAGTCTTGATGTTATTGACTACATGTAGAAGTTGCCCAAAATTGGCATTTAATCATCTTTTCTTTTTTTAGACTCCACAGAACTGCCCAAGCGCCTGAGCCTGGACAGCTCATCTTCCCTTGAGTCTCTGGCCTCAGCCCAGTCAGTGTCCAATCCCCTGCCGATGGGATATTCCAGCCTTCCATTCTCGCCTCCTTGCCTGGACAATCAAGCATCAGATGCCATCTCTGTCTATAGCCTCAGCTCTGTGGCTTCTTCCATGAGCTTTGCTTCCAAGTCAGACTGTGATTTCCTCGGTCACCGGCAGCGCGGTGGCGTCACAGCACACTATTCCATTCACAAACACCCGCATGTTCCCCGTAGTCGCTCCTCTCCTCATGGAGCAGCTGCTGCAGTGGCAGGAGCGCGGGGCGATGAGGAGGAATACGAGGGCTTTTCTATCATCAGCAGCGAGCCCCTGGGAAGTCACTGTGATTCTCTGCCTTTGCCACCAGGCCATGGCCAGCGGCACCACCGGGGTGGCAGAGGAGTTGTTGGTGGGTCTACTGCAGGAGCAGGGAGAGGCTACACTGTGTCAGTATCATCGAGGGGCAGTGTCAGCACCCCTACCTCACCTGTCAAGACATCCTTAGTGCCAAGTCCGAACTCACCGTTCCAGAAGGTGGGTAAGGTGAGCAGCTCAGATACAGGTGAATCTGACCAGTCCAGCACTGAGACTGACAGCACTGTCAAGTCTCAGGAAGAAAAAACTGCCCCGCTAGATCCTCAGGAATTGGCCCAGAAGATTTTAGAGGAGACTCATAGCCACTTGCGGGCTGTTGGTAGTCTTCAGCGTGCTGGGGCAGAGGGTGGGGCGGCCGGAGGAACGTCAGCTCGGAGCAGTGCGTTTCGCTCCTCTGAAACAAGTGCATTCAGCCGCCCAAACAGCAGCGCCAGTGGACGTGCTCAGTCATCACCAAGACCCAAACCTCCATCTCGTACCTCTTCACTGCAGAAGATAAGCTCTGGCTACAACAGTCCTGCAGTCTCTGATTCTTCCCAAAAGGAGGGCAGCCATCCCTCACCCACTCTTGACAGCCATGCACAATTCAAATTAAAGTACCCAAGCTCCCCATACAGTGGCCACATCTCTCGTTCACCGAGTAATGTCTCTCCAAGTTCAGGCCACCAGTCCCCAGCCGGTAGCGCTCCGTCCCCTGCTCTCTCATACTCCTCCACAGGCTCCGCCTGCTCCACGTCGGCTGATGCACCGGACTTGGACCGGCTGAGAAGAGGGGTCATTGACGAAAAAGTCCAAGCTATCCACAATCTGAAGACCTTTTGGGCTAATGCTGCGGCCCAGCAACAGCAACATCTCGGTCCTGTCAGAGGTGTCCACGGGACTCCTGGACCACTTGCCTCAGCCAGTCGAGATGTACTGAGCCTTCTGAACCTCTCCCCACGCCGCTGCTCCCCTAGTGACACCCAAGACAGCCTGGAGCTGCGGGAGCTAGGGCTGCAGTCACTAGATAAGAGTAGCAAGAACTCTTCCAATGGACATCACTGCTCCAACCCCAGAAAAGTGGCCCCATCACCTACTATCTCCACAAGCAGCAGTCCTGGTGCTCGTTCTATCAGACTACCTGCTGGCAACGGATACAAATTCCTGTCGCCTGGAAGATTTTTCCCTTCATCTAAATGCTGAGACATTTGAAATGGTCCTATACTTTTATCTATCACTTATGATCCTGTGTGCTGGAGGAGTACAGGATTTTTTGAGGACCAATGATGGTCCACAAAGCTTGACCCACAGTGAGAAGGATTTCTTTGAATAGTGAGTGTGATCCCACAGAGACACATGGATACTTCAGAGAGTGTCTTGTCTTTGTGCCCCTAACACTGTAAATGGCAATGAGAAATACTCAACGACCTGATACTGTGTTTGTGTGTAACTGTGTGTCAGGTAAATGTAAATGCCATTTGTTTTTGTTTTTTTCCCAAAAAAAACTTTGCTGTTTGTGTGGACCAAGATGCAACAGCTCTGACTGATTTCCTCCATTCTATTTTTGTTTTTAAATTTAATGGTTATTGTTATTATTGTTTGTTATTGTTATTAATATTATATTAATTATTATGTTTTTGTAAATTAATTCCAGTGTTTCACAATCAGTATTAAGCGTTTTATATAATTAAAAAGTGAACAAACCTGTACCATGTAAAGATGGATAGAGTGGGGGAAAAAAGATTTAATATTTTTTATTGAAATCAAAAGGCATTTTGCCTGATTTCTTTGTGAATTGAGTGTCTGCTCTCAAGCATGGATTCTCTTGCTATTCAATGTTAAGTACCATGTATGACTTTTTAGCCCATGATTTTTTGAGATTACACATGAAGGTTTCATGACAACCATCTGTCATTTATCAGTAAACTGTTTCAATAAAAAACATCTTGTTTGCTTTCTTGTATTTCTGAATGTATATTATTCTGCTCTATGACAACAGATATTCATATAGATACATCTGCTTGAAGGATGAACACTATTTCTAAAACATTCAATAATTTGATTTTTATAAATGGAGGTGGAATCAAACAAGGACGTATTACCCCAGAATACTTCAGCTGTGCTCAAATTTTGATTGATTGAAAGCATTGACACAATTTCAAGGTTTTTTCAAACTCTTTTACATTCTGGATGGTGGGATTATCTTTCTGGAAGAGAGCACGCCAGTCTAAATAACAGTACATTATGAAGATAATGAGTCACAAGAAAGAACAACGCAAAATCTATTTTGTAATAAATAGATACAGATTGTCCATGGAAATATTCCCATAAGTTGGATATGTTATCGCATTGCAACAGGAAGCTGACCTCTTATTTCCTATGAAAATGTTTTTGTTGGGAAAACATGTAACTATCGTCCCATAATTCTAAATTTATAATCTCATTCAGAAAAAGTCCCTATTTTCAAGTGGTTCGATGATACTGAGAAACACTCAGATGAAAAACTTCATCATGTTTTCTTTACTGTTGGAGTGAAGGGTTTGTATATTTTTATATTTATTTATCACTATTTGTTAAAATGCTTTTTGTATATAAATTGCAGCTATCTTACTCTCTGGTCTGCACTTGAAACCAGGGATGTTGAATCCTGAACCACAAGGGCACTGTCCTCTGTGTTTTCAAGAGTTCCTACACACATGAATTATCATCAAACTTGACAGAGAACTGGGTAAGAAACCACTTGGTACAGTCAGGAGCTGTGAAGAAGAAAGATATTCCAAATACAAGATCTGTTGCGCTCCAATACAAGTAAGAGTTAAAGCCTCCATACTTTGCTAGAACTAGTTTGTATAATGTTCCTATAAAATAGCAATCTATATTATCCATGCCACCATTCACTGACTCCACCCACTGTGCTATAGTGCTTACATTCTTGCCCCACAGCAGGAGTATCCTCAGTTTAAGTCCTGGCTTTGCCACCTTTGTGGAGAGATTGTATGATCCTCATGTTGCACGTAGTTTCCTCCTACCCACAGTCCAAAAGCATGTATGAGGTTAAATGGTGACTTCAAATTGCTCTTAGGTGTGGTGAGACTTCTGACTGTTAGTAATTTGTGACCATCTGTGTGTGTCTGGCCTGTGATAGACTGCCCAGTTTGCATGCTGTCATCCTTTATATTCAGCTTGGATTTGCTTGAGCACCCTGGGAGCCTGAACTGGTTAGAGCAGTTTACAGTAGATAATGACAATTGATGGATGGATTTTCAACTGTACCTGCTTATCACTCAAACCCTGTAAAGGACCCTGTACTGCCCAAAACAGGTAGCAACACCCTAACAATGGGTGATAGTAAGTTTCACCCTGGACAGGTTGCCAGTCCATCGCTGGCTAAAAACAAAAAGATGAACACACACACACATTCACATAGATAGTCTAGAATCACCAGTCAAACTCTCTCCATCTTGTACACCTCTCTAACAAAATCAGGGATGCCTGAGTCAACTTATTGGGTGAAGGCAGTTTTCACCCTGGATAGTTTGACCATTCATCACAGAAATATAATGATGATGCTAATGATAATAATGATGATGATAATAATAATAATGTACTGTATGCAGAAGTTTTTAGGACCATGTGTGTGTGTTGTGGCTTTAATGCCATTAATTTGTTGTGTACATCCTGTTTATTTAACATTGAGTGAATAATTGCAACATTGTATGTCTGTTAACATTAAGTGAAGAATTTTAACATTGTATGTCTTTTAACATTGAACATTGAGTGAATAATTGAAACACATTGTATGCCTGTTGTATGCCAGCGGGACGAGGCTCAAGGAGCCGCAGCAGAGAGACCAAAGAGCCGCCAGAGTCCGTTTGTAAAAGAAAATGTTCTTCCAATTGATATTAAAACGGAGTAGATAGCGGCATTGTGAATAAATGTTTTTAAAGAGAGTT
>OMNM01063639.1:12263-26081 GCA_900302745.1 Parablennius parvicornis | reverse complement strand
TTAAAGAGAGTTGACCGGTAGCCCCGGCCCGATTGGGGGGCTGCGCGACGTCGCCCCTCCTTCCCGCCCTCTGCGAATCACCGCTCGCGAGGGAGGGGCCGTGCGCCGAGCTCATCAGACGATGACGTCAGTTACAGCTAGGTGTCTCTCCCGAGGTTGAACGACGCGGAAGAAGTTACGATGGTCCTCATGAAAGAGTAGTAAGTCCACCTTTTCTGCCTAAATTACTCCTGTCGGCTCATTTACCAGCCTCGGCACCGCCTGGTGACGCCGTGAGTGAAACTGTGATCTTTTGTTTCCCTCGGTGGCTGAACACGAATGAAAACTTTTCCTGGGTGTCCGTGTCAGGCACACGAGGGAAGAAGGGTGGGATTGCTTAAGAGCCGCTCCGTTCGTGGCCTACCGGCTTTGACAGCAGTGTAGCATCGCTTGACAGCTGCTGTTTCCCCTGTGGCGTTTTCGTTGGTTCACTTCTTTGTTAATGCTCCGGTTCACGGTGTGTTTGAAAGCGGAGGAGCGCCAGAGTTTGAAGATTTTCCACCTTCCGCTGCGGCTCATGGTTTGCTAACGCTAGATTAGCTGACCTGTGTCAACCTGAGTGGGAATCACCTCAAGCTGCTAACTTCACGCTTTCATCACGACACTGCCAAGTAAAGCCAGAAATGTAGTTTGTCATCTCTTGTGGAAAAACATTTCAAAAACCTAGCTTGCTGCAAGGTAGCTGTTTGCTGAAGTTTCGATGAAAAAAATCCGTCGGCTGCGATGTAAACAGCAGTATGTAAACAATACTAATGCACTGTGTTGTCTTATCTCTTATTAGTTTTTAAATGTGTGTATCATTGATCCTGATGTTGAGAGATGATAGTTTTTGATGTTTGTCTCCATCATCACGTGTAAACAGAACGAGCCCCCAGCTTGTATACAATTGGCAGTAAACAATACCTAACAAGTCACTTTAAAGCCGAGCAGATCCTTTATAATTCCACACTTTGCAATTATTGTTTTTGCAAGTGAGTTTGGCTCCTGCCTCAAAGCTAATCCTTAAAAATCTCCATTACTATTTATTCAAATATCAAGACAAATAGCATGGATTAATTCAAAAACTCAGCCTAAACGTGGATTAAAGCCCTTTGAGAAGGTGTTCTTTGTTCATAACCATTTTATCCTGTCTATTTTAGCACGCACTGCATCATTGGACTCAATTGAACAGACAGAAATCCCAGAGGAGGTCCAGGCTTGTCTGTTGTGATTTTGTTTGCAAGTATAAGAAATCCATTAGAAAAAAAACGATTGTCTGGTAAACAGAGCAGACTTGGTACAACCATTATGGTGGTGGGATTCACTGGCATTTGACTTCATTGTAATGATGCGGGCGAACCAGACATTAGAAAAAAGGGATCAGGAACCTTTCTGTGAAGCAAAATTAGGGGTGACCTTAAATGCGTTTTCTGTGATAAGCAATCTAGGGTGCATTACTTGGTACATGAAATGTTACGCATCTTAATATTTTTTTAAAGTGTGTTTTTATGTTTGCTGAAATTTCTAACAGTACTTCTATTATCACAATTGCATCTTTCTGCAACTTTTTCAGCTTTGCATTGGTGTAAAATTGCTACTTCACTCAACAGGCTGATGTTAACGTAATGGAGAGGTAATACACAAGTTTTGACAAGGTTATAGTGAGCTACAAAGCCTTAGCAACACTGGTGTAAACCAGCCACGAGAACAGCTCTCTGACGTCATGATAATAGGCTTAGCTGTGAACACAGTTGCACTTTACCTTCATATTTGTATCCACGTGCTCGACAATATAAAACTTATTTTAATATAATCACTTCGATGGTTAAAAAAAAGAATCCAAAATTTCTTTCTTGCTTTAATACTTTACACAACACAGCCGATTTAGGAGACGTAACATAGCAGCTGTGTTTATATCACAGATAAAGTCATTACAGTAATGCAAGGGTTATAAGGCTTTTATGCGTGACCCCTTGAAAGCCATGAAAGACACCGGAAATGTGGATAAAGCTTTATTGTTCGAGTATGTCACGCCACAGAAAATTGTGCCATTGTTTACTCATGAAAATTACAATAAAATTGTTGATAATATAAAATTAATGCTCTTAAATCTTAATATTTTATTTTACTGAATTTGCTAAAAACATGAAACACAAGATGGAAAAAAAGCACATATTGAATGTCAACAATGACTGGCTGTAAAAAAAAAAATACACCACCACTGTGGAGGGTGGGAGCTGTGATAGAAATCAGTTCTGCTCTTTTCTACATTAACAGCATAAAATCCCTGACATGACTGACACAAGTTATTGAAATTAGTCATTGTGAAGTAACAACAGTGGATTTGTAAGAGGCAATCATCAGGACATACAACATGTGTTTTCACCAGATTAATTCACTTCATGTTGTAATTTTGAAAATATTTCCGGAGGGAGAATTATTTTGGATGAGGCCAACTGCTACACATCATGTAGCAGTAGCGCTACTCTGGTGACTAACCACTTGAACATTTCGGGGTCCATTGTGTCTTGGAGAACAGAATGTTGGCGTTCCTGGGCCTGTATTTAGTAGCTTCACTAACTCACTATGGACTTGGTCAAACATGTTGATGCTCACTATTTTTCATACAGTGTTCACTGTTCAGATTTTTTTGGGCAGATGCACAAATTAGGTTGTGAAATGCAGAGTAATAATTACTTGGTAATTTCAGGCTTTATTATTTTTCAAGTATTTATTTTCAATTGGCAAAACCAAGTCACTCACTTAAAGACACACTTGTGTCTACAGCTGTCTTCTTGTGCTACATCCTGCTACATCCTACAAAAGCACATCACCGGATAATTTTCCACTATTTCAAAACGATCCCTTGCACCCTTGATTGTGTCAAAACATCAGCATCACTCATCTCCAGTCCTTGCTCTGGAGTTGTCAGAGGTCTCCTTGCAGCAGGCAGACAAGATAAAACACATGTCCCTGAGTGTCACACTGAAGTCCAACCTCATTTTAACAGAGGTTAATGGACTAGTGTTAATTCTGGACAGAAAATAAATTCTCACTGTCATGGCTTGTCAGCACTCATCAATATCAAAGAGCTCATGGGTTTAAGAGGGCACCCAAAAACATCTCAGTTTGTGTGTCCCACCAGGCCTTTGCTTCAGATTTATCCTCACAGGGAGTTTCCCCCTTTTTACTTTTTTTTTTCTACTTCTGCAGTGCAGCTCGTGGTCAGTTTGAGGAAACTGCTTGCTCATCGGGGAAATGATGCAATTGCTTGGGCACAGTATAATACGTCCGGACTGTTTAGGAGCATGAAGAAGTTGTGCTATTCTTTTACAGTACATTGAATAAAAACTTATCATGTGGCTTGTTTTAAAACATGTTACAGCTTTTTTTTTTCTTGTTGAGGCGATTACATACTCCGTGGTTTGTGGTTTCCTTTGTGTTGTGATAATTTTCAAACCAATTTTGGATTATGTCTTCTTTACTTTACGTTCTACCAATGGAATTGCTGTTCTTGTTGCTGTTTGAATATTGCTTTACATTATGGTTTGTTTTTGGTTTCGTCTCTGAAGAACTCTTATCTACGGCCTGACTGGTTTTTCTGCATAGTTTCATTTAAATGGATAGACGCTTTGCTGATGTGCTATGCCAGGGTGAAACTAATGGGGGATCAGCAGTTTGGTGTTTTGATGTTGTTGCACTTTCAAAATCCACATTGAAGGCAAACAGTGTTTGTGTGAACATGAACACCTGCTCGTTTCCAATATTGGTGGTCCGAGCAAACCTCTGACACCAGGCGACTGTGGAGATAAATCTTCTGTCTTTAACAC
The DNA here is from genome assembly GCA_900302745.1 of Parablennius parvicornis. Lineage (NCBI taxonomy): Eukaryota > Metazoa > Chordata > Actinopteri > Blenniiformes > Blenniidae > Parablennius > Parablennius parvicornis. The sequence goes on along the minus strand of OMNM01063639.1, from coordinate 22,233 downwards.
ACTCCATACTCTGGAGTGACATCTACATGAAATGCTTCTTAATAAGAAGTTCTTAATGTTGAGCTCACCAGCTTGCGGTTTAATCCTTTGATATCTTCCATGTACGATTGAATTCCTCCTTACTTCTCAAGTGGTAAAACACCAAAAGTAATGAAATCCTCCGAGGGACAGAAGTAATTTCTCCGGTGCTCAGAACAGCAGCCTTAATAAATATTGATACAACTGAAAGAGAAATTTCCACATTTCAGCTCTCAAATTTCCCTTCTTAAGTATATGCCTGGTACAGTAATTTTCGATTGGTGATTCATTTTAAATGGAGGCAGAATTACAATGTGCTTCTCGCACAGCCGCATGTCGTTCAACAGTGACTTTACAAAACAAGTGTTGTGAGTGTAACCGATTTTTTTCTGTCTCTTGCAGCCGTGTGGTTTTACCATGCAGTGTCGAGGAGGTGGGTAATCACTTTTAAATGAATTTCTTTTCTTTCTCGTTTTTTAAGATATCTAGTTTCTTGTGTTTTATGACCATGGAGGATTACACAAGTCTCATGTGAAATAGACACTTAAGTCAGATTGAATAAAACTTCAATGAATGAAACATATTTTAAGTCAAGTTTTAGTTAATCTTTTGTGCAGTCAAACATTCTCTATTGTCCAGGCCAGAAAGGTTTGATAAAAAAAACTTCTTTCCCCCATTCAAACCCACTGATTTGACCTGACAAAGTAATGACGCTCTATCAGCTGCAGTGTTTGGCTGCTGTTCATGTTCAGGCTTCCAGAAAAGCTTAATTTGTTATTCTTGAGATTGTTTTAGCGAGCAATTGTTCCCTGTGTTTATCCAGGTTTATATAATGATTCCCAGACTCACGTTACTGCCTTTTATGGACATAAAACCATCCTGGCAATTAGTAGAGCTTTATAAAATTCCAAATCATTAAAGAAATAACTTCTTTTTTTTGGGAGGAGAAACAACCCAAAGTTCTGTGGTAGCTAAAATCAAAACAAACTGGAAAGTGTCTGTTCACATGATACAAGTCACTAGTTAGTTTAGGTTTCGGATTATAGAGACTTGGTTTGAAATCCACCGGGGGGAGATAAGCCCTGACGTGTACAGTGTGTAAGATTTATAGAAAAGTAAAACCTGCTGCTTGACTTTAAACAGACATTTGCTCCCACATCACAGCTTGTTCGCCTCTGGAGTTCTGCAAGTTAGTTTTGGCATGTTTTTAAGATGCTTCTTATAATTGACTGGCCTCAGGACCTCAACAGGCCTTAAAAAAATGTTTGTTGGCTCATAAGTAAACCTAAGTAATGCACATTGAGTTGCTGTACTGGCAACAGAGAACAGCTTTAAACTGTGTTGCTGCACAAGTGGGAGGAAATACTGAAATAATTCAAGCTGTGAGAATAAGAAATAAGGATGGAGTGGGTTGAAACGAGAGCCAGGGCTGATGTGTACCACAAGGAGAGCAGCATAACTGAAAGGGAAGATTTAATGGGTGGTAGAGAGGCTTAATGTTTGACGCTGACATCGTCTAATAACGCTGTAGGTGCACGAACGAGATGTTGAGAGTTTCATTGCGACTGACCAGGTGACGAGGTTGACCTGATTAATGGTGAATAAATCACAGTTTTGAGCAATTTTGAGATAAAGTTAAAGATCCTGCTTTAAAAAACAAAATGAAAAGGAAAGATTGTGCCTTTACATTGAGAAAGCTCATGGTTGAATGCACAGAAACGTTTTTGACTGTATTCAGGGATTTTATCAGAAAAGATATACTCAAACACAACAAAGATAAGATACTAAAAATAATAATAATAAGAAAAAAGTCACTTTGGACAGCAGTAAGGTTCATAGTCCAAATGCGTTTCGAGATAAAAATGTGCTCATGTGCATTTTATGTGCTGTGATTTGTGTTCCAGTATCAAGTGGGGCAGCTGTTTTCTGTGGCTGAAGCCAGTAAGAATGAGACGGGAGGCGGCGACGGCATCGAGGTCCTCAAGAATGAGCCCTATGAAGAGAATGGAGTGAAAGGACAGTATACGCACAAAATCTACTACATAAAGAGGTACCTGGAGATTTTTCTATTCCGTTTCATTTGTTACCTAAAGTGTAATGGCAGTGTAATACCAGGTAGTGGCAGTGTTGCCCTTCTTGTGGAACATTTTAGTTGTTGATGCTGCACAACCTTTCCATTAGACTATCTTACAACTGATTTCATTTCTTCACCTTCTTCCACTTCACAGTAAAATCCCAGGTTGGCTCGCAACTTTAGCTCCTAAAGAGGCTCTGGTATTTCATGAAAAAGCTTGGAATGCCTATCCCTACTGCAAAACAGGTCAGTCCCCTGTATTACTCTTCTTTATTTTTTCTGATCATTATAATGTTCACTTGTGCCTCTTGCATCACACTAATTTCTCTTTATTTCACCTTTTTTTTTTCCTCCTCACGCCTGGTCTTGGTCCAGTTGTGACGGTAGGTAGCCTTTAATTAGATTTCATTTATCTGTTTGAAAGTAATAAGTTTCAAAGTCTGAATATTTAAAAATTTTTAATTTTTAAAAAAAAAAAATCTCTTTGATGCAGAATGAGTACATGAAGGATAATTTCTTCATTGAAATTAAGACTTGGCATAAACCAGATCTTGGCACACAAGAAAATGTGAGTACCCCACATCAGAAGAAGATAACAGAAGAATCTGAGTGTGTATGGGTTGTTTAATGTGTTTTGTTTGTACAGGTGCACAATCTAGAGAGTGAAAAATGGAAGACTGTTGCTGTTGTGCCGATCGACATCGCAGACAGAAGTCAAGTGTCTGCTTCTGTAAGTTTAAAGATCTATTTCAAATACAAGATTAAAGCTGCAAGCAGCGTTGGTCGGGCCCTGGGTGTTCCATCACTGCTTTTTTTTCAAGAGATGTGTCGGTTTTCCCGTGCATTTCAATGAGTGAAGGCACTGACTTTCCGAACTTTGAGGGCTAATAAAATGGAAACCGCCCTACACAAAAAGATTTTCGGAACATCTGAGCAGAAGTCTCTCCTGTGTCATTTTATTGTGTTTTGAAGCCAGTATGATATTCGAGGACAGAGGTCTTGATGAGACCAACAAATTAGTCTTTGTTTGGTCTCCCTGCGACATTCCTACAGGCCGTTTTGGATGTTTCTCTTTTTCTAAGTGGCTCTACAGAGCACATTTGGCACTCTGGTGGTTAATTTGTACATTTTCTGAAATTATTCTGCTGTCCTGATGAGTATGCCAATTTTGGTTAACTTTTATAATTTTCAATAATAATAAACAAAAATCATAACATTTACAATAGGTTCCTTGGCCTTTGGCCTCAGTCCCTAAAAAGAACCAAAATAACTGAAAGAACTCCTCGAGAAAAACAGAATACAAACAACCCCTCTTAAAAAGACCTGAAAAAAGAAAGAATTCAACTAGGTTATTTTGCAGTTTGAACAGGGTTTATTTTCAAAGCAATATGAAAACTGAAATCAGTCGTCAATTTCAGGTCTGAAACAACTGCAAAAAGTTTTCTGGATCCTTCTGAAGATCCTTCCTATCCTCTTTCGGAGTTGTTTAAAACGTCCTTTGGAGGAGGTGGGACCTGGCAAATATTTTTCTTCATCTTCAAACTCTTCAGCACTCTCTGAAGAGTCCTCCGCATCACAGACATTGTCATTGATTTCTGGGACAGAAACAAGACTCTCAGAGGGCTCAAGAACAACAGAGTCCGAGTCCTGGAGGTGTTGGAGGGAGCTGGAGCTTTTGACTGCTGGCTCCTCCAGTGGAGCCACACTCTTTACAGGTTCTTTCTCCATGAACTCTGCGAAGATGTTCGGGTCCTGGGGGTCCTCGAGGGAGCTGGTGCTTGGAGCTGCTGGCTCCTCCAGTGCAGCCACACTCATTTTGTCTACCAAAGGCTCACAGTCGGGGTCCTGCTCCATGAACTCTACTGTGGAGTCCGAGTCCTGGGGACTCTGAGTGGAGCTGGCGTCGGTTTCCACTGGAGCCATCTCGTCTAAAGGCCCACTGAGGTGGAGGTCCAAGTCCCGGTCAGACATTTCAAAGAAAGGGTGGTCCAGAGCTTCGCGGGGAGTCAGCCGCTGCTCTCCGTCCATATGTAGGAGTCCCTTCAGAAGGTTGACCAATGCTAGCCGCTCCTCCATCTCGGCCTGGTCCAGGAATGGATATATCTGCATTAAGAAACAAAGTCAGGTCAGTGGATCGGCTTGGACACAGATCAAAAACTGAGTGTCAACGTGACAACAGTGTTCAGAGCCACTGAAAATGTGACTTAAACAGCTCTCAATGTGGAACTTTGTTGGGTAAGGCTGTGACTCTATTGACGTGTTGACTAAACGACAAACTATGTCAGCTTCCAGCGGCTTTGAAACAAGAGCTCAATGTTTCTTTCAAACTTTTTCTTGTACATATTTATAATGAGTAGATCAACTGTTAAACTGCATTGGTGCAAAAAATAACCTGAAAAGTTTACTAGATAAACTTGCCTCATCTGGTTAAATGAACTCCCTTAATATTTGGTGTTTTCAAAAATTAATGTCACCTTTTTCCAAAAGTGTACTTTGCCATCCATAAGAAATGTTCTGTAATTCCCCAAAACATTTCTTCCAAACATCAAGTTACATGAAGGTTGTATGTGTGACATTTCAATGCCCTGATCATTTTCAGAAGTAAAGACATGTCAAAGTGTATAACTCATGAAGATGGTTGAGTATATATTTTTTTGAAGACGAGGTCTTGTTAAAACGTATGTGACAAAGTGAAGAAGATGGAAGCAGTGAGAGAGTCACAGTACTGACCTCAACAAGGTCATCCAGGCCACCGGGTAGCTCCAAACGGGGTCGCTGCTGTTTAGCCGGCGTGGTGTTAGCCAGATTATATTCCTCAGGTGTCTGCAGGAACAAAAATATCACAACTGTTATAGAAATGTTCAAGTAGGATTGTTAAACTAAGTTCTCCAAGAAAAGTTTCTTTACCATCAACCGCCATGTTGAGCTTTGGTCAGCCTCCTGTGTGAAATAGCGCCAGCTGTAGCCCCCCTTTGACAGGAGATGGTCCTGCGGCTGACCGAGCAAGGTGACGATGCTCTTCATCTGCAGACGGAATCACAGACACATCAGCAAATGTTCTAACAAGGTATCCGACTCCTTCAGGATTCATGTTGGAGCATCAGACCTACCATCTGGTATCTACATTTGACAGGGAAGAGGTTGCCTCCGAGATAGAGGTAGGCCAGGACACAGCCCACCCCCCACATGTCAATGGCCTCGTTAAACGGAAGGCCCAGGCAGACCTCTGGAGCTCTGAGGAGGAAAACACAGGTGAGCTATAGAACTGATCAACACGGAGCCTGTGACTGACACAGGTAATGTAGATGATATCAGGACGTGAACATACCTGTACCCAATGGGCTGGACCACCATTCCGGGAAACACATCTGAAACCCGAGTTGCTAACTCAAAGTCCCCCAGTTTGATCCTGAGGGGCCTCTGGTGAGCATTAACAAGCAGGATGTTCTCAGGCTTGATGTTTCCGTGCAGGATGCCCAATCCTTTTAAAGCATTGATGCCCTCCAGGAGCTGCACAGACAAAGCGTGAGAGGATGGGTAAGTGAAGACGCGCTCACAGTTTCCTCTGCTGATCAGACAACAAGAGATTATTGGAGCCAATGAGACAAACCTGTTTTCCAATGATGCTGATATCACAGGGCAACAAAGGATGGTAATCATGGAGTTGAATAAGTTTACGAAGATCAACATCCAGAAGCTCAAAAGCCATATTTTGATGCCCCATATCGATGAACGACTCATGGAACCTGACCAGGTTGGCCTGGTCCAGGTCCAGAACAGTGATAGCCTCCAAAATTGACATCTGGAGGTGACAAAGAAGAAGATATGTCAGGATCACAGAATCTGACTAAATCTGAATATAAAAAACATATAAATGTAATTAAAGGTCCAAACATTTACCTCAGACTTCACGTAGTTCTCCTGGTGTTTCTTGAAGACTTTAATAGCCACGCTGTCACGGCTGGCCTCATTCGTGCAACGCACCACCTTCCCAAAGAGGCCTTCCCCAATTTCCTCCATGACGGAGTAAACTGAGGAGGCGCTTAGGAGGAGCGTCCCTTCCTCAAATTCTAGACCTGTTAGGGTGGAGAAGAGAGTTGAGTATGTGTGTGATAAACCATGGATCCTGGACAAAACTGTGTCTAATATCAGTGTGTTTAGTGTAACAGGAGCTCAAATACACAGCAGTGTTCTTTAAAAAAAATCTAAACTGTCCCAAACTGCAACAGGAAAATAAATACTTATGTATATTTGAGCAAATATCTGTAAGGAAACCATAAAAATGTCTGGAAAATCAATTCTTAGTTTTTTATAGAAAATAAAATAAAAATAGTAACACTTTGAACATCGAATAAAGCAAACTCACATTGCTGAGTGAACAAGATTTTTTGAATCAATTTGATTTGACAAGAAATGAGTCCAGCAGAATTTTCCACCTATTATCAGTTTTTTTTTTTTTATTGTCCAGACGGAGCCTCAGAGCCGCTGTATGCTGCTTTACATTGAATGATAAAGGCTGTTTTCACAGCATCTTCATTTGGTTTGAGGACGTTACTCACCAGAAGTAGCCGAAGGGATTTCTCCTCTTTTCTGTGTCTCAATCATGTTTGAAGTGTTGAGATGAAGATCTGAAACTTCTTTTGAGTGGGTTTTAATCGCTGTGTTTGTCATCGCAAAACTGTCCTGTACTGTATCTGCTCTGAAATGCACCTGTCTCTCTCAATGTCTAGTTGGGAATGGCCAACGCTGAATCAGTTAATTTGTGATGCAACCAAAAGTTGCTTTGATGCTAAAGGTGTATGACATCACACATATGTCACGTCATATGACTCTGTGCAACTTATGGTGTATGACTCTGTGCAACGCACCACCCTCCTTTCATCTCTTCTATAAAGCACCGCGAGATGACTGTCTTGTATTTGGTGCTATATAAATAAAGTTGAATTGAATATAGCTGTTGAGTGTTTAATTAATAGGTTCTTTTAAAAACTTATGATTGAAACTAAAATTAAACTGGATTTATTTTTCCAATCCTATTTTCATTCTCAAAACACTGAAATGTAAGCTTTAAGCATCAATCACTCAACATTACACATCTGTGTGTAGGTAACAGGAGATGGCAACAACTGGTATGTTTTAGGTAATAAAAAAACCGACAGTGTTGCTGTGAAAGAGGAATAGTTGCACCTTTTCTTTTCATACAGTACGGTGTGATGTTAGCTTTTTTTCTGCTATTAATGGCACTCTGCTTGTTACTGGCTTTTCTTCAGTCTGTTTCTTTGCGTTACACAAATTAAATGATCGTGCTTAGAATAAATCCGTTGATGATGAGAAAGTAAACGGCTTCACATTCAGATTTTGTTTATGTTCTAAACATACTTTTGACCTCCACACTTGCATATTGTAGTCAATCTTCACTGTTTCAGTCACACCAAACAGCATCAAACAGAAACAGATGTCCTGCAGGCCTCATGACTTTCTTTTGCTTTGGGCCTCCATCTCTCTAGAAACACCCCCTGAAGCTTCAAATTCTTTTCCTCAAATTTTGCTAAAATAGTAGAATTTACTTTTTTAATTTCACCAAAAGAGGCTTTACAATAAAAATTTCCTAAATTGTATAGATAAAATTGCTAGTTTTACCAGGAAATGATTAGTGACGTAGTTTGGTTTTTAGAATATCACACACTTCAGGGCTAGGTCAAGTTGTAAACAGCTACTTAAAAATATTAAACTTTTAATATTAGTTTTAATGAGTTGAGATGTTTATTGACCTCCTTAGAATCAATATTTATCACTTCAACATCAAATGATCAAATATTCAAGTCATGGTAAAGGATATGAACTTGAAACTCCATTTTAATTGGTTTAAAATAATCTTTAAAAAAAGAAAAAAGGTGCTTAATTATCTGCAAGACTGGAGTGTTAATATTCTGAGCTCTTTCTCCTGGTGGCATCACTTTCAGCATTTTATTTTTTCTTCGAAAATAGTTCTTATCCATTTGTCTGCACATTATTGATACTTAATGCTGTTGGAATAATCAAGAATGAAACGATTCCAAAGTGATACAAAGTGTTTGATACAATGTAAAATAAAATTTAAATACATTGAAATTAAGTATTTTTACTTTCAAATAAGTAAAATGATTTTCCAGTCAAAGAAATAGTTTTAATGCAGTTATATATTCTTTAATGAGCTAAACATTGTTTAACACGTCGTCTGTTTTCGGAAAAGTGTTGGCAAGTTTAAGAATGAACCGTTTTACACAACATTCAAGCATCCAAAGACTGGCTTGTTAATGCTTCAAAAAATAAATGTGAATTTTTAACACTTCATCTGGGTTCTCTGAAATCTTATTTGAAGATGTTACACATTATTGCTGTTATTTGACATCGCATTGCCTCATATCTGTGTGTGTGTGTGCGCGTGCGTGTGTGTGTGTGTGTTTGTTTGTGGTGGGTAGTTAACGAGGCGGACATGTTTGCCTTGCTGCAGGAGTGTGTTGTGTCTGAGGGCCCCATCAGCCCTCAGCCTCAGGCATGACTGCAGGGCCTGGGGCGTACCGCCAGCACAGATGAGTTTGTTAGTGTAATTAAGGCTCACACTGCTGCGTGCACCGGAACTCGACAAACACACACACAGCGCAAACACACTGGAGCACACACTCCTTCACTTGAGGAGTATCTTCTTTTTGTGCAGCACGGCACATCGATTCACAGACCTCATTACTGCTGCACCGCGTATTGTTATAGTGATGGAGCTCTCAGCATTAAAACATCCAAATTATTGTGTGTGTGTAGGGTTGTGTAAGAGTGCGTTTCCATTTCTTTCCACACGTTAGGCACCCTCCTGTTGGCCGGCAGCCCTGAAAAAGTAGCTTTTAGCTGCAGGCGCATCATGATTTATTTAAAATTGTTGGACTCTTGAGCTGTAGATAATTTGAAAACCATTTCATTTATTTGTATTATTATTTTTCTCGCCTGTTTTATGGAGTCAACTTTGTCATGCGCTCATGCTTCGCTTGTGAGCTCAGGATCCCTCTATTTCTCTCAACACGCAGGAGCACAATCCTCCTGCGTAAGCCGGCAGAAGTGGTTAGGTCACTGAAATGGGTTTAGCAGGATGTGACTGTATGAACCGCGCTGATTGGGCGTAGCCTGCCATTGTCGTCTAAGTAGATTGTGTTAAATTGATCAAAAATGACTGTGAACTGGCAGGACGCAGAGAACGGGGGCTTCTGTTGATCCGTAGAGGAAAAAGGAGATTTGTCGGCTTGTTACGGGGACGGTGACAACCTCACCGATGGCGTCACAACTTGCTCACCAGAGAGCGGGGGGAAGGATTGAAGCACCTTTTTGAATGATTTGAACCCGTTGATATCAAATGCAGAAGTTTCGGGTGCAGTGTGACGCATGCTCTGGTCCTGCTGTATGACATTATTTCTGGGAGTCGATGACTTCACAACTTTATTTCATTAAAGTGGCTGTGACTGTACTTCAGTTACTCAATGAATGGATTTCTGGGACAAACAGGACACATAAATAAAACTTGTGTTGGGACTGTTTCTTTTTGGAAATGGATCCAAGTATTTTAGGCTTTTTTTAAAGCAGATTTTCATTAGTCTTATCAAATTGAAACTTGGTGTTGTTGTCAAGCTCTTTTTTAAAAAATATAATGTTCCTCTTTGAAACGTTTTTAAATCAAAATGTCAAAACAATTAAAAGGCAAACATGCTACATTAGAAAAGTTTAAAATTCACAAAGTTTATGATGACGCATCCATTACCCCTAACATGCTCTTATTGTATTTTTACTTGATGTTAGTAATTTATGTTTGTTATGCCTTTCTTCTGTAAACTTTGATTTCAAGCTTGCATTATT
>OMNM01063636.1:0-17645 GCA_900302745.1 Parablennius parvicornis | reverse complement strand
CCGTCACAGGTTCATGTTGTCATTGATTTCAAATCTTCAGCATGTGCAGATCAATACACAAGTGTGTTTGTATGTTCCTCCTATAACAATACATGTTTTGTTTCCACAGAACCAAATTTAACAGTGAAGATCATCTCGATACCAACAATTAGCACTGCAATGGTGCAATGTACCAGCAGATGTAAATTACCTGACAGTCCCACCTACATCTGGTACACAAATGGAGAGAAAATAAGCTCAACAAGTAGCCCTGAGTATTTACACTTCGTTAGTTATACAGACAGTATTTCCTGTGCTGTGAAAGGACATGAAGCTGCAGTTTCCCCGTCAGTGTGTGAGTTTCCTCTGTCTTCTCTCACCAACATTGATGGACCAAGCCTCTGAGGGGTCCTGTGTAATTTTCAATTTTGGGTTCTTGGTCATACCACATCAATCTCATCTGAGCTTTCCAATTAACATTGCTGCAGGGTTACATACAAATGTTGCACTCATTGTCAACTGTGTTAATTACAGTTGTTATTTTTACGTTATACTTCTTTTGTTAAACCTTTCATATTCAAAGCACTTGGGTGGAATAGGCTGACTGAAGTTGTTTGGGGAAATATACCGTAGGATAGCAAAAATGGAAACAGATGTACAAATGGTCCATAAATTAGCAAACATCAAGCACAAAAAAATAAAAAAATCAAGATCTATCTGAATATGTATCTTGAGATACAAAATACTTTGACACATATTAACCAGGTAAACAAACTGGCAACACAAGTCAATAAATACAAATTCTTTTCAAAAAGTTTTGACATTGATCTATAAATAAAATACTGAAATAATGAATGACAAAATAGAGAAATCTGAAAATATAGCATAGGTTCAACAATGAAAATAATTCTTGGGAAACTTTGTACGCATTCAGGCCCTGCGCTACCCGAGGTCTATTTGAAAATTTTTATCAAATATGTCTAACATGTACTTATGTACTTTTATGAATGTATCCTACATTTAAAATTTTTAGTTTGTATAGCAATTTTTAAGGTGTTTATCTTCACTTTAGAGAATTTAGATGCTATAATTTGGTGGGAAATCTCAAAAATGTTTATTTTATCCCTTAAAGTTGTAGACCCTGGTATAGGCTATGGACTGATACAGTATATGGACAATATGAACACCTCTTCCTCTCAAGTGCTGCAATGTTTTCAGAATCTTTGCGTTCCATCTTTTATGGAGGCAAAATCACTTTGTAATTTATCTCTTGGAGAGTTGTGGAGAGTGATGCCAGGTTTTTCTGTTAACACATTATTCAAAAATTCAAAAATTTTCTCTAAACAAATATTGAACAGAATCAGCACGCTTCCCTTGGGGAAATTTTATTCACAGACTTGACCCATTGGTAGGCAGCCAAAGAACATAGCGCTTGGGGGGTTCGAGGGTATTATACAGGAACCGCTGCTGCACGTTTTTTTTCTTTAACTGTCGAGGAAATCTTAGTACTAACAGGAACCTACGCACACACAAAGTACATAATGAAAGGCCCCATGTGAATTTGAATCCATGACCATCTCGCTGTGTAGCAAGAGCGCGAACTACTGCGACACCGTACAGCCAAGTGCTGAAGAATTGCTGTATCCCCTCTCAAGCAGGTGCTACAAAGTGTCACTGACTAACCAACTCCCATAACTCCCCTTTCGTCAGCTTATGAATGCAATATGCAAAGAAATAAGGACTCAACATTACAGTCTGTTTCTTACGTATTATTATTCATCTTGTTGACCATGCTGAAATTCTCACAGATGTTGTTTTGTTGGTCGAGTGGCATCTAAACCGTGATTTCACTCGGTGGCATGGGGAGGACCGCTGCTCTGCTGCTCGGTGATTTCCCCGGCACTTCCACGTGCCATTGGAGCTTCCGCACAGCTTCCGTACTGTTGTACCCCTCTACACCATTATCTCAGTAAATGTGTATCTTATTGTTACATAAGTGTTTGAATACGGACTCCCTTGTCCTTCAGTGTCTCTTTAATGTTGGTATATGCCTTTCCCTACTGAAGAACAGTGGTGGTGTAGTCACGGTCAAAATAGATCAGTTTCTCCTCCAGATTAAGATTATCTTTTGCCATGCGTTTTGGGTGATCATCTTCTTTGTGCTACACTACTGGAAGTTTATTGTGATAGATCTTGGGGGGTGAGTTTTGCTGTCAGAGATCTCTCTTCGTGCTATATCTGGAAATCAACGTCATCGTCCAGGTTGAGCAGACTTGCAACAAACTCCTTGACTGATCCGCCTTCTGGTATGCCATGAATCTGGAGATTGGTTTATCTGCCTCTTGATTCCATTCAGTTTTTCATCCAGTTTTAGGACACACGGTGGTGCTGTGCAACCGGATAGTTCAAGTTCCCTCAAAGTCCAAAAAGCATGGACCTGGAGGTCCCTGAGCAAGACCCTCAGCTCCACTCGAGTGCCGCACTGTCTGGCTGCTACCAATGGGTCAATTCAATGAAGAAAAGGGAATAAACATAGGGTTATTCTTCTTCTTTTGGTCCTGTGCCTTTTGCTGATGAACTGCATCAGCTGCCGCACTCCACACTTCTACAATATATCATCAATCCATGTTGCCACTTCCCAAATGTATTTGCTCCCCTCCTGCATGGGAAGCCTATTAGTCTCCAGCTGTTGCTGACATTGAAGTCCAGACAGTCTTCTCTCATATCACGGTCTTGTTTTAAGTCAAACCGAAAGTTGCTAATCTATTACTGTTAATTTCAAACCCTTTACGGGCTAAAAACTTTTGTTACATTTATTCTTACAATATCTCAGAGTTTGTGTCTGTGACCTTTTTGACCCAAAGTTTTATTTTGCATTTGTGTTTTAAAACTGGAAACAATGTTTTCTAATTTGTTCCTTATTGAAGGCATTTTTCTTGCATTTCTTACATCTATGACCCTTATCTATCATTTTCCAGGTGTCCATGGTCATTACTGTCATAGCGTGACATATAAGGAGAGGAGAATCTGTGCATTCATCAGATCAACAGTTGCTGTTTCTTGCACTTACTACAACATGGCAACAATTTACAGTCAATCCGTGTACTGGTTCCGTTTTGAAAGCAGTGAGTCAAATTCCCCCAAAGACCTGACAGAAGATGACAGATACCTGAATCGAGTCTATTTCTCTGATAAGTCAGGAGTCCACACTCTAAAAATCATTGACTTGAAAGAGAGTGACTCAGCAGAATATCGCTTCACATTTCAAGCAGGTCTTTTTAAATGGGGGACTGATTTACCTGGAACAACGCTGACTGTCACAGGTAACAACCAGCACAAACTCAACACAAACACTGGAGGTGTTTTCACTGATGGCTCACCATCACTGTGATCTCTGGTTCATGTACAGATCTGCAGGTGCAGGTGAGCAGACTATCAGGCAACCAGACGGGCACCTACGCAGAGCTGCAGTGTCACAGCAGCTGCAGTCCACCTGGAAATCTCTCCTACTTCTGGTTCATCAATGGAAGAATGATCAACTCCATGAATTCAAAGACGTACAGCAGCTGGGTTCATGTCAGAGATGACATCTCATGTGCTGTGGGGGAAAATCCTCAACATCTGCATTGCAGCTCTCCTGCAGTGTGTGAGTTTCCATCATTATGTAGCAGAAGCTACACCGTGACCTCCTTGACACCTCTCCAAGAGGTCACAACCACACACACTCACATTCACACACACTGACAGTTCAGAGACACCAGGTAGTTTCAAATGGATGTTTTTGGACTGTTGGAGGAAAGTGGAGGACTTTGATCACATGCACAGGAAAAACATACCCTCTCATTCTCCTTTTGGAAATTATTGGAATATTTTTATCTGGTTTTATATATAAAACACTTTCAAATAACCACAGGGGGATAGAAGATAAAGTTATTCTTCTTTGTCTGATTGTAGGAAAAATTTGCATATCGTGATGTGGCTTATGTTTATATTAACCTCTGAACAATAAGAACTTTAAAAACAACATGTTGAACCTTGAAGGTTGCTCTTGTCTGAGACCCCAGATTGTCTAGAAATGTCTGTCTTGGAGAAGTTCCATCAGAATAGAGTCACATGGTCAGTGCAGGTAAAAATATTGAAATCCCTGATTTTGGAACCAGTGTTTTGGCCTGTTATAGATCCAGCATGAGCATGCCGATTTAACAAATCATAGGTCTCATCATAGCAATATTCTTCCAAAGTTGCACATTATCATCCTTTTTTTTGTTTTCCAGATGTTCCAAAACTTCCCTCAGTGTCAGTCAGTCCCTCTGGTGAGATTGTGGAGGGAAGCTCAGTGACTCTGACCTGCAGCAATGATGATCACTCAACAGCAAACTACAGCTGGTACAAGAACAATGAATACTTATCAAATGCATCAGGACAAAACTTCACCATCCCTGACTTCAAACCTGAACACAGTGGAAATTATCACTGTGAGGTCCAGAACAGCAAAGGACGACAGAGCTTAACCTCACATGTGATATCTTTAGTGAACAAAGCAGGTAAATCATTTTAATAAACTCCACCTACTGTACCCACTGTATGAATGACAGTCATATGGCTTTAACATGTTCTTGATATATAAAGAGTACTGCAGTCGCTATTGCAAACAGGTAATAGGCTTACATTTATATTCACCTACAAGATGGAAATCAGCCATGTCACTTATACTTTTCAAAGTGTTCCTGCTTCATAGCTTTTTTTCACAACTGCCTTAAAAAAACTCTTCACTGTACTGTATCCCACTACCAGTGTGCTGTTAATTAGTATCTGGTTACAGTTAACAGTAAGTGTTGGAGCTAGTTATTTGATTCAATCCAGTTCAACTGCAGTTTTCAGTTTGTGAGGCACACAGTCTGTTTCAGGTAAGAATGAAAAGCCATTTGGAAAGGTCTTTATTGGATGTGTGTCTAATGCGTAAATAGTATTAACGTAGTGTGGCGTGTCACACCAACTGAGCTGTCAGCACTGTCTAGGACTGTGTAATGACTGATTTGACTTGGAAAAAGCCAACTGAAAAGAATAAAAACCTGTCCTTGAATAAAAATGTAAAATCTGTAAAAATGAGCACATTCTCCTCCAGATCCTCCAAAGCTTCCGGTTGGTTCAATGAGTCCCTCTGGTCATATAACTTTAACCAGATGGTAATTACACCTGGTATAAAGAGGATGAAGACACAACTAAAGCATCTGGACAGACTTTAACCATCGTTAACTTAAGACATGAACGCAGTGGGAATTATTCCTGTGAGGCTCACAACAGTCGAGGAAGACAGACCTCCAACTTTTAACTTTAAACTGTTGTAACAAATAAACACTGAACCTGACCTAGAAATTTGGTCGCTGATGAAAAGATAATTGTGAGACAATATTTTGTTAACATAAGAAAACTGATTATTTCACAGAGTTACAACACTAAAAACAGACACAATCATCTGGCAAACTGGTTTATTGATCTATTCTCAGTTCTCAGACTGAAATCCTTGTTTTGTTTTTCAGGGAAGCTATTAACAATGACTCTCATCCGGCTGATTCTAGTAGTTCTGATGCCTCTGATTACTCTGGCCCTCCTGCTTCTTTGGATGACGTGAAACAAAACACCTCATTCATTTAATTCTTCTTACACAGATCTTTAGTTTTGAAGTCAAAATATGCAAATTGTTGTTCGCATCAATCCAGAAAGAAGAAATTCCGGAGCTCACCAACTGAAATTAATGAAGGTGTAGAGATGATAAAAGTCAGATCTCCTGGTCACAATATTTCTTTTAAAAATAATTAAATAATAGTCAAATCAAATCAAAGTGTTGAATTAAATTTCACTATTTCATCTTCCTCGTCAGCTGGATTCTCATCCTGTTTATGAGAACACCGAAGACGTGAAAACCAACGGTCCAGAGGGGCAGTAACATACAGGCAGCTTTGACCCGAGGTTTTCAAAAAACAATGTTCCACTCAAAGCTAATAATGCTCTTGAAATACCAACAACTTATCCCAGTTTAATGTGTCGGTTGTTGGGATTGTAGGTAAACTGCAGGTAGACTCTCTCTGCAGATGTTTACCAGTAACATGACCTGATCCCTGGTCGATGCTTCGATATAGTCAACAAAAACCAGCCGTTGCAGGATTCTTCATTCTGTTTCTCAAGACTCCATCCCAAGGTCAGTCCTGCCCTCCTGGACATCTCCAGCACTTACTTTACAAGGCTTGTTCACCATTTACTGATACTTCGAAGGAGTTCTCTAAAAGCAGCAAAAACCATCTGACTTATTTTTCACTGCAAGTATCCATCCAGACCCTCAACCCCTAATCCGTTATTGTGTCTGCAAAGAGAAAACTTCCTTAAGATTCCAGTTTTCAGATTTACACACAGTCAGCATACCATGTTGTTGTTTCCACCCTACTTTTTTATGTATTACTTTCATTTCTTTTATTTCTTTGTAAACCATTGTGAATTGCTCTGTGTTTGCATGGTGCTCTATAAATAGGTTTGCCTTGCCTTTGCTTACATGTTTACCTCCAGCCATATCTCTGCCAACACTTTGTGTTTACTTTGTAGCTGTCTTGTTTCTAAAGTTGAGCAACATTTTCAGTCTATATAATAAAATGTTCCATTTACTAATAAATTTCTTGCAGGAGCTCATCATTTTGACCCACATAAAATATGAGCACTTCATCATATGTGACTCAATGATTCAGAAGTACAGCTGTTTCAAACTCCAAATACTGGTCTTTAATGTTGTACAAGTGTGAATAATGCCTATTCGATGCTGAATTACAATTTTTTTAATCAACCTCTGTTATTCGCTTGTTTTGTCTTTTCTGTCGTAATTTCGATTGTCTTCATAGAATCTTCATTCAGAAAATACATTTTAAGATTTAGTTTAATTTAATAATTTTCATTCCACTATTTATTAGCCTTCATATTGTTTCTATTTTTGATCATTAAACCATAATAGTATTGCTTCTGCTTTCTGAGTATCCATACCAATTCATTTTTATATTTTGTACAGTTGTTTATTTTGCCCTCGACTTTAAAATGATCCACATAAATTACTTTTCTTCCTGCAGGCATTTATTAAACCTTCAGTCATCCATGATTTGTCAATTATATTTTTTATTAGTATTGCTCCTAGGTTTACAGGTTGTTTTGTTTTTTTTACAGAGATTTGTTAATATCACCATGAATGAGTCATAGGTTGTATTTACATCCTGTACATACACTTTACATACATCCCAGTTGTGTTTCTTTAGATCATCTTTGAAGGCCTCCAACTTTTTTTTTTGATCTATTACTTATTTTCCTTTATATCACACTGATAATTTTGATAGACTAACAAAATTAAGTGATCACTAACATCAGTTACCACGATTCCACTCTATTTTTCTATTATTCCATTGCATTTATAACTAGATAAGTAAAGGAGAAAAATAAGCTCTTTGATATTTTTTGTGTCCAGATGGTTTTCCGGATCACTCTCAAAATTTAAAGGAATTTAAGTTGGTTCAAGAAACATCTTCTGAATTTTTTTTTTAGGAAGAGCCCGTCAGGAGTTTTTGTGTAATCTTGCGAACAGACAGACAAACAGACAGACAAACCCTGGCAAAAACAGAACCTCCTTGGCGGAGGTAAAGATGTTATCAATAACAGTAACACTTGTGATGTCATTCTTGTTGGTTTAGATATTTCATCTGGATTTTTAAGACGTCGATATTTGTTTTGACGCTTTTTCGTGCATTTGTACACCATGAAATTTAAAAGAAGACTGTAAAATTGTAGAGTTCTTTCGCTGTCGCTGTAAATAATAATAAATCAGATTTAACTTGTCAAAGTCATGGTCCTTTTTTCTAAAGTAAATCAACCAGATTAGCAAATATGAATGATTAAAAAAATAATAACACAGCAGTGGCAGCAGCAATTATAAGGATAATTGTAGCAATCCAATGGCAGTAATGCAACAGCAGTGCTACTGTAATTTTTACAGCCTTGAGTTTTGGACCAGCTCTACTCACAGTATTGTTGTATTTGTATAGTACCATACGACTGTTGATATTAGCAGTGGTATGGTGCAACACATTACTGGCAATCATCTCATTAAAAGCTGAAATATCACATAAAATAGATTTGTCTAATCATACAATGTTCATGGAAATCAAATATAACTGTGATGTCAATGCAAATGGTCACACTGTAATGATAATAAATTCAGTTTTATTTATATTGCACCAGATACAACACAATCATTTCTCTGGGCTTTTAATCGAGAAAAACCCAATAAAATGTTATTGTAGTGAAGTTTGATTTTCTTTATGCTTTACTACATTTCATGTTTACTCTTGTGGCCAATATCTATGCTAAAGTCTCTCCTTTATTGCTGTTATCGAGCAGTTTTCAAAATCGGATGAAATACTAGCTTTCAGACCTTCTTAAAGTTAAGCTTTTTCAGTATGGAACCTTATTCCATTGGTGTCAAAACAAGATTACACAGATCTGACATGCATGTTTCAGGAAAAAGTAGTTTGGCAAGAACATATTTTAAATCAAGGTTTCATTGCAGTCCTACGGGAGGCCTGTTAACACAGCTTTTGTAGGTACAGTATAAGGAATGTTATAATACAAAAAAAAAAAAAAAAACTACAAAAATATATGACTACTTTTTGATCAAAAAAGACTTGGATTGCACTTTTTTGTTTTAGCTGGTATGGCAAATGACAGATAGATAGATAGATAGATAGATAGATAGATAGATAGATAGATAGATAGATAGATAGATAGATCGATCGATCGATCGATAGATCTTTATGTGTCTACATTGCATACATATATATTTATTTCGTAATATTCTGAATTTTGTACATGTTTTGACATGTCTTGAATTATAATAATAATGACAATAATAATATTTATTATTATTATTATTATTATTATTATTATTATTATTATTATTATTATTATTATTATTAGCGGGCGTTTATCATTCGTCCAATCACTGGCGGTCTTAGAGTGGGAGACAGCTGACTCCGCCAATCAGACCCCGCTAAATTCAAGCAATGGACCAATCACAGGCCGCACCAGCTGATCTGGGCGGGAACATAAAGGAGCGGACGAGCTGGCTTAGCGGCCATTGATGCGCTCTATTTCTGAGAGGACGAACCGGAGCTTTATTCTTCGCTCTGTGCGGTGCTGCTACGGACCTGAGCCATGGTGTCTCACAGCCTCGCCCTGCCCATGATCTGCTTCACCACGCTATGGGCGTTGGTGGGAGTTGTGGCTCCATTCTTAGTGCCCAAAGGACCTAACCGGGGGTAGGTGGAGGATGCAGATGCCGTTAATTGGTCGCAATTAAACGATGGATTTCAGGGTCATGTTTCCGTTTTTTATTTCTAACAGCATTTAAATACCGACACGTGGGTGTTTTATTTGGTGTTAGAGCTGTTGTTTAGTCGCAGTAATTCTTTAAGTCGAGTGCTGCTCGCGTTATGGAGGCCCTGCGTCATTCGAGGAAAACATCCATCTATCGCTTCACTCCGACACCAAAAACGTCAAATAAACCAGTGGACACGAGCAGAGGGAGACAATATGGGAGATAATGTGGGATTTCATGTAATTTATGCACTTGTACCCCGTGAAAATCAGTTTTATACAGCTGAAAGCTAGTGTCTATGTAGGCTTTATGTTGCGCTGTGCAGGTGCAGTCTGTGACGTCACAGCGCTCATTGCGTCGGCAACCTTGTTTTGGAATGGAACGCGTGCAATTTCCCATGAAGTTTCTCACGTTTCCCGGGAAAATCCATTCAATTTTCTTCATCACATCAATGCAACATTTCATGAACTCTCTTATGGACTCAATATAACATGTATGTATTTATATGCAGACAATTCAAACTGTTAAAAATATACCGTATATATATTGTGATATGCAAAGGAAATACTATCATATACACTATATTTCTAAAAGTATTTGTTCAGCAATCTCATTTGTTGAATTATTTTGCCACCTGTACAGTTATTTCTATCAAGAAATTACTTTGCTACTAGATATCCCAAAATGGACAGTCATTAGTATTAAATGTTATGTTGAAAAGGGATCTAACTCATTTACTCAAATTACATCAACAGGGCAAAAGTAAAAAACACAAAAGAAGAAGAAATTATGCTAAATAACACACTTCAGGAAATGACAAAAGATTGATTTGAAAATTACATTTTTAAATAATCTCCTCTTTAAAATAACGCTTGACTCACTTGTAGAATTATAATTATTGCAATGCAGATTTTTTTTCAGACATTTCAGATGTTTGTCTTGATTTTTTTTTAAATCCAAAACCATTTTTATTTATTAATTTTTGAAAACACTTGGGTTGCAGTTTAAACAATACACACTTTATTCAAGAATCAAATTACATCAAGTGAAGTTTTCAGTTATCCTGCAGACAAGGTGATTGTAACGTTTTAATGATAAAACAGCATATTCCTTCACTGTGGTGCAAAGTTGTTGGAAGAAATCAAGACGAGCTGTGTACTGACACCTCTCTTTTCTTGAACAGCGTGATTGTGACCAGTCTCATCCTCACAGCCATCTGCTGCTATTTGTTGTAAGTATAAATCTTCCTGTTAAGCTCATTTTCACCCCATGATTAGTTATAAACATATAGTAACACTTTAAAAGATGCAGTGTGTATTGTTTTTTTTAGAGGTGCATTTTCTTTCTGAAAGGAATAATACTGATACAAAGTATACATGGTTTCTTTCTTAGTATTAAATTAAGTAGCAGGCAGGGCCAATCAACTGTTGCAATGGATGCAGCGTGTTGTTCAGAACATTCTTGCAGAAATATGGAGGCCTCATCTGAGAGAGGTGTTTTAATGAGAGCAAGTATTTCTTTCAATCTTCATATTACTTTGCAGCATTGATGAGCCTTTCCAGATCTGATATGTTGTTTTTATTCTATTTGAAATGAAATAGGGATTATTTGATTTGAAAATCATTTAATTATTATTTTTACTTGGCAGCATTTTGCTTGTACCTGTGGTCCCAGTTCGTTTGTGCTGCTATATGTATATTTCTCAATACAGCTTGATCAGCCAAACATCTTCAAAACTAAATTTTATTCATCGACTATAAGTAACAGCACATTAAACACATTGAACCAACATTTTCGACTTCATGAAATAATCTTTGTTCGAATAACATTTTTAAGAATGATCTCACATTCCAACTGCACCTCTGTATAAAAAATTGGAACTTTTACCAATGTTTTCACATAATACTCTACAAATATTAAACTCTGTATAAATTCATGAACACTAAACAAGACCTTCCAGACATGTTTCACAACTATTTCTTCTTCCAGCCAAAAGACTTGCAGGCCACATTCACACAATGTTTTCAAATGGAAAGCACAAAAGTTTTGTTGAGTTTTGAGCGTCATGACAGCAGTGCTCAGAGTCACTAAAAAATGCAATTTCCGGAAAACGCTATGGTGTGGTCATCGTGCAGATGGCGGAAACAGAACTTTTGGAGAACGGCTCTCGAGGTGGAACTTATTGAAAACTCTCTTACTTCGTCTCCATGGAAAAAAAGGAAAATGCAATGTTTATGAAATACTGGTATTGCGCCACGGCCATGGCAAATAGTTCTTCTGGGATCTGTTCCAGAAAGCGGGATATGTGAAAATTCTGAGTACGTTGAGCCTGAAATGAGGAAAATTCTGAGTTTTCCACTCCAGAAAGAGAGGTAACTGAAACTCTCGAGTCAGTCACCATGGTAACAGAATCTCTGAATGTAACCTGCTCCCTGGCAGGTTCACTATAAGAAATCTGGAGTTTCTACCTGTCTTCTCAGCAGGAAAAAAGCTGTTTGACATGGATTGTCCATTTCTCTCGAATGCGATCGATCTTTTTTTAATTTTACCTTTATTTTACCAGGAAAGTCCCACATCTGATATTGAAGCTCAATTGATTCAAAAAGCCTTACGTGGGGAGAGAATCTTCCGACCAAGATTAAACGTCCTGTCATTTTCAGAGGAATATCTTTTCCTTTCTCGTCGGACAGCATTATTTACCTGGAGGAAGTTCTCCGGCCATATATAGAATTGCACACCACGGACCTGCACTGTATTATTTCTTGGTGGGGCAAATTCCTTCCCTAATTGACCCGTGTGCTACATCATAGCGCATTTTATGCACAGCATTACATTTATTTTGCAAAATGGTAGTTTAAAAAAAATTATATTAGTAAAGCAACGGTGTGTAGAGTGGTTAGAAAAGTCACCTTCGCACTGAAACAACTGTTTATTCATTTTTTTTATGTAGTATTATAGATGATGATTATTTTATTATTTTATTGAGTGTTGATGTACACATTTTCACATTTGAAATGACTCCATCTAAAACACCATTTTGTTAGGGGTTTAAATTACTACTTAAAGTAGCAACTACATTATAATTTTTTTAATAGCCTACCTTAATTTAAATCTTAAAATTAAAATCAAAGTGAGGTGCAATCATGGGATATATGAATGTATGCCTTTTCATTCTGAATCATGGTTTTTTTATTTAATATTTAGTTGCTTCAAATTCACTTTTCTCCTGTTTGTATTTCACCAAAATGAAATTCAGGTTTTACACTTATTTACTATTTCTACCTGTGAGCTGCAATCTTAAGTTAAATTTTAAGCCCATGGAGTAGATAGATCATTCAAAAGTCAGAATTCAGGAATAGCCTCGGTCTTTGTTGAACCTCCTACCTGGAACACCACTCTCCATATGAGCAAGTAGAAGGACAATAACAACAATGGCGGCCACCAGAGTGTCATGACTATATATTCTCCTGAAACATGTTTTAGAGTTGTTTTTATAGTTAGCTAATGAACGTCATTCTTTATACTAATCCCTGTGTACTTGCCATTGTTAATGTTTATAACATATAAACATTTACAATGCTGACATGAACATTTGTTTTCGTTGCAAACAACAAACAAAAGCGCCCACTAGTGGCCAAGCATGCTAACTATATCGTTTTTAGCATTTCTGTCATTTCCATGTAAAAAAAAAAAAATTCTGAATTAAAAACGTTGAGTTTTCACTTGAAGCAGCGCGTAAACGCTGCTTCAGTTCTGACTTCGTCGGCCCTGCAAGTGTCACCTTTTCGTCAAATGGAACTGTCTGGACAAATCATTCAAACAACTTTCCTCTGTCCTTTTTATGAAGCTAAGTTATTTAAATCTCACGGGTTCTGAGTTGATCTGTTGTGACTGTTCATTAACCGTTTTGTTAGTTTTCTTTTCTCAGTGTTAAGTTTTTATGTAATGTTTACTGATGGGAAGGATTTCATAAAAGTGCCTTTGGCTTTTTTTTTCTCTCCTGCACAGTCAGGTTTTATTACTTGTTATTCTTTTTATTATATTCTTACTTTGTGCAAATAAGATAAAGAAATTCTTCATGAGATAATTAACCATAAAATTCCCACTGATTTGTCAATTTCCTTCATTTTTGTCCAAAGACAAAGCAAAGAAATATTGCATACTACATATTTACCTCAGATTTTTGTCTGTTAAGGAAATGGAAATAATCAGAGAAACAGCTGATGAGATATTGAGGAGATGCTCACTTCTGACTGACCTTCATTGAGCCGCAGCCCACGACTGTGAAAGCTGGAAGGAGGATCTGAATGTTCTGAAACAAAATAGCATTCAGCCCAAAGCAGCCGCATTCACAAGCTCAAGGCCGCTTGGCGAAAACACCAGACTGTCAGTTTGATTAGAAAACAGCAGCCTCATCATGTCTGATATAGAAGCTCCTGGAGCAGTATATGACATTGATAAGCTCCTGTTGCTGCTCTGCTTTACTGACTTCTTGTATATCTTCAAGTGTTTTGACTGATTTAAAGGATATAGATGGTAAATAAAAGTTAATGCACGTCCGCACACATGTACCTTGATTTATATTTGATGGATACATTTTGAATGACCATTCACTGTCTGCAGAGCACCAATCAGAGCACATCATGTGGCGGCAGGCCTTGTAATAATCAGATCTGCATGCAAGATGAACCTTTAGTCACTAGAGGGAGCTCCAACTCCTTCATGTGAGTGTGGACCGGTTTAAATGGCGCAATAAGGTTCATGCATGATGCTTGTACAGGGACTGACTTGTATAGACATTCAGAATATAGATGATTGCTAAACTCACATTATTAAAAATTTATAATCCAAACTTATTCAAAGTGGATCTCCTATAATTTGATTCAAAGATTGGTTTTTACAATCCAGCAGTTTACAGATATTAGTTTTCAACAGAAATATGCCACATATCGATTTTCCACTCAAAGTGTCTTCCTTGGGTCGCTCCGAGAGTCTGTAGAATGCTCCAAGTATCTTGGTATCTGATTTGATGACGGATGCACCGTTACCAAGTTTTTAAAGGACGAGAACAAGTACCAGTACTAACCTTTAGCTACTTGCCGATAAAGAGTACCAATACGAGTACTTATTAAATGTCACTAAGTCTCATTTATACTCCATATGTAAAAGAGTATGAGTACTCTGTCCTATTCATATCTCATCCTTTATGAGTATGAATACTCCGTCCACTATCAAACCCCATGCTGGTATCATTTCTGGGGCAGCGTGCCTCGGTTGGTAGAACTGTTATCTCCCAATCAGAGGGTTGCAGGTTCAATTTCTATCTCCCCCTGTCCAGATGCCGAACTGTCCTTGAGTAAGACACTGAACCCCAAACTGCTTCCAATGGAGTGACGACGCCTTGCATGGCTGCAGCTTCCATTGGTGTATGAATGGGAGGTTTGGGACTGCTCACGTAGTTAAAAAAGCAATAAGTAAAGTCCATTTACATTTTATCGGTATCGATGCATCCCTAGGCGTGACAAACGCACATTAAACCCACATAACTGTTCTGCTGACGAAGATCAATTCCCTCATTGCTTTGATTTAGTGCAACAAATCCTCCTTTAAGCACTTCGCCAAACAACTTCTGGTTAAAATGACAGTTCTCCCAATCTTAGATTATGGCGATGTAATCTATAGATCAGCCTCAACAACTCTCCTTCACAAGCTGGATGTTATTTCCCATGCTGCTGTTCCCTTTGTGATCAGCTCCGTTCGGTCTCACCATCACTGCCTGGATTTAATGATAAACTGACAAACTCGCTGCTTTGATTTCATATAGAAACTTCTGCATATCTACTGTCCCTTCTCAATATTCACACCACAAACCGCAGTCTACCTTCCAGTGGATTCATCAGTTTGGTCATACCCAAAGCCCTTACCTCCTATGTTTGCTCTTCTTTTCAGTTTTCTGCTGCAAATAACTGGAATCATCTCAAACAGACCTCAAACTGTCAACATTTATTCCACGAATACCATACAACCAGTAATAAAGGATCATTACTATTTTTTTTTTTTTTTACACTATTTTCAATTTGTTTCTTAAAATGGCACTGGTTGTTGAGTGGTCATCTCTCAAGTGGAAGGTTGCTGGAGCCATTCCCATCTCCCATCTCAGCTGCCATGCAAGGTGCTCAATCCAGTGGGAACAGTTTGGGGTTCGGTGTATTGCTCAAAAACACTTTCACATACAGTATAGACAGGGGTTGATGGGGAATTGAACCTGCAACCCTCTAATTGTGAGATGACCACTATACTAGCCGAGTCACAGCTGCTACCGAAAAAAAATAAAAACCTCAATGTGAATTCTGGCTATTTGCACATGAGAAATTAATTTGTCTGTGCTGAATTTTCGGGTATTAAAAAAGATTAATATGAAGACTTTCAAATTCTACATCTTAGGAAATTCTGCACACTGACTTAATTGTTCACTTCTAACCAAGATTGTGATCAATAGGTTCACTTTGACCATTGAATAGAGAATAGAATCTCCTTAAGGATTCCTAATGCTTATATGTAATTATCAGTGTGTGATCAGTGGCTGCATCTGCAAGAAATGTTTGTTATCTCACTTCAGATATGCCATGATGACTAGATCAGATTATCTCTAATACATCTGTGAACTCACTCCATTTCTTTGTGACTAAATAAGAGCCTACGACTGATCAGCTTACATTAAAGGTTTCAGAAGGTAATTCAAAGTGATAAAAGCTGGAGGCTGTTTGAAAAGCTTAGCTCATACAGAAACGTTAGCTTTTACATATAAAAAATGAAATCCAAGCTGTCTGACTGTGTCTCTGTGCTAATGCATCCAATCGCCATGTTGACCCTTCTTTTCTCCGCTTTGTCTCCACACAGCTGGTTGATAGCCATCCTGGCCCAGACTAACCCTCTGTTCGGCCCTCAGCTGAAGAATGAAACTATTTGGTATCTTCGGTACTTCTGGGAGTAAACCTGGTGAGCATAGCACTCTGCCCATGTTGTCAAAGTGTCGAAACACTTCTGGTTTAAATGAATGGGTTATTCTTTTATGTCTTTCACACCTCACTGAATCTATAAAGTGGACCCTCCACCTCACAGCACACACATTCTGGTCGGACTTCTTATTGTCTCTCATTTCATAAGATGATATTAAAAACTGTTTGGACTCGTCACAATAAAAAAGAAATGAAAGAAAAGGAAAAAAAAACCTTGTCATGCGAATTAGTTTTGTAGGAATTTGTAGCTGTTACATTGTTTAGCTTTGTTGTAAATCTTGTATTTTTCCATCCATCCATCGATTTCTGTCACGGAGGCAGCAGTCTTAGCAGAGATGCCCAGACTTCCCTCGCCCCAGACACTTCCTCCAGCTCTTCTGGTGGGACCCCAAGGCTTTCCCAGGCCAGCCGAGAGACATAGTCCCTCCAGCGTGTCCTAGGTCTGCCCCGAGGCCTCCTGCCAGAGGGACCTGCCCGGAACACCTCCCTAGGGAGGTGTTCCGGGCAGGTCCCTAGAGGTCCCTAGCGAGGCTCGGGCATCCGAAACAGATGCCGACTGCAAACCGTGCCAGTGCACGCTGAAGGTCTTGGTTTGATGAAGCCAACAGAACCACATCATCTGCAAAAAGCAGAGATGAGATCCTGTGGTCCCCAAACCAGACCCCCTCCGGTCCATGACTGTACCTAGAAATTCTGTCCATGAAGATAATGAACAGAACCGGTGACAGAGGACAGCCTTGCCGGAGGCCAATGTGCACTGGGAACAGGTCCGACTTACTGCCGGCAATGCGAACCAAACTCCTGCTCCGGGTGTACAAAGACCGGACAGCCCTTAACAAAGGGTCCCGGACTCCATATTCCCGGAGCACTCTCCACAGGACGTCCCGAGGGACGCGATCGAACGCCTTCTCCAGATCCACAAAACACCTGTGGACTGGTTGGGCGAACTCCCATGAACCCTCAAGCACCTGGTGGAGAGTATAGAGCTGGTCCAGTGTTCCACGACCGGGACGAAAACCGCATTGTTCCTCTTGGATCCGAGGTTCGACCAACAGCCGGATCCTCCTCTCCAGTACCCTGGAGTAGACTTTCCCGGGGAGGCTGAGGAGTGTGATCCCCCTATAGTCAGAACACACCCTCCGATCCCCTTTCTTGAAAAGGGGGACCACCACCCCGGTCTGCCAGTTCAGAGACACTGTCCCCGACCGCCACGCGATGTTGCAGAGACGTGTCAGCCATGACAG